>DWON01010702.1:0-10615 GCA_018251015.1 Phocides pigmalion okeechobee
GTAGTACCTGATGTTTAGCGATTGCTACTGCTCATGGACATCTGTAATCAATTATACGTAATACAGATCTTGAATAAACTTTCTAGTTATTTAATTCGATAACAACTCTTACTAATTCGATCACTGTCGGTGGGTACAGTAGACAAACATGAAGCCTTCTGTCACCATTGAATATTTGATGATCATGGAATGTGATTTAAACCTTTTTTATATCGGAAAGAGGCCTGTTTATAACAGCGGGAATGTAACCTATCTGATAATAAAAATAAATAAGCTTATTTACGGGTATCAGTCACGCGGTCGTTGTAAGTAATCCGTGCGGGTTTATACTCATCTTTGAAATTGGTTTATTAATTATTGGAATATCATATTTTAATTATTTCCGCATCAATATTTTTTTAAATTGCTTAAATTCAAAATTTTATCAAATAAAAGTGGTCTAATGTAAATAACTCCTATATAATTTAAACAGCTACTCTTTTCGTTGAATAGCTTTTATTTCATTTTTGAAATACTTTTCGTACCTTATTAAAATTTTCCTTTTCAGCACTTGGTATAATTTTGTGGTGGTTTAGAGCAATTCAATTGTAATGCAAATTTTAGGAGTCTTCCTTCCTGATAGCGTTCTAATGTCAACGTTCTTTATAAACTGAAGATCTTATTTTGAATTTTGTAATTGTTTGTGTTTATGGAGGTATATATAAATAACTAGTAATAAGACTGTGTCCTCTATCACAGCACGTATTGAACTCATTACATAAATTAAGCTTATTGGTTTACAAATTTACATCGTTGAATAGATTAGTCATTAGAATATGAATTGCACTACTGTGTGCCGATCTATTTTTAGGTATAAATCCTTATTCATTCCTAAAGTAAGAGTGGCATAGAGAATGGTAATGTGCAATAAACTGCAAGTCGAATAGAATGAAAGAATCTTATGTAATAAAATCAAAATAACTATTTATAAAATGTATGAAGATCCATATAAATCATGAGTGAATAGAAAACCCAATAAAAATTTGGATGTTCTGGAAAATACTTGCTTTAGGAAGATCAACATTTTGTATAATGTGTTTCAAAGAAATTATTTGAATTATCTCTAAAAATATCAGTAACTACAGAATTCATTTACATACAGAAAAACTCTATTTAGTATTTGATCTGCTAGGTTCACGGGCATCTGAAACAGCTAGTAAAATATCATTTTCAAATACTATTTAAAATATTTTAATTAGTACCGTGTTAAAAGTGACGGAAAACATAATGGATTATAAATACGACGTAAATGCCCTGGCCAATATGGAAAAACATGCCCGCCAGAAGTATTTAGGAATAAAGTAGATTTTTTTAATACTACCCAGAAATGCAAGTATTTAAAGCAAACAAACAATTGAAACTACGGTTAAGAAAACAGAGGACACTAAACGCACACTTCAGTTTTGTGGAAAAATTCTTAAGGGCCTAGATATTTTCGTCTTCCGTTGATATACGAAAGAGGCTTAAATTCAGTGCGCCTTGATATGATTATTTATTCTTAAACACTTTAAAATTTAATATGTTTATATTTCTCTGTCACCACATAACATATTCAACAACAAGTGGTTAGGTGGTAGGTAGGTAGGTTAGGTGGTTGGTCTGGTACCCATTCTAGAATTATAGCAATTAGAACAAATAAAAAATATAAATGGTCTGCAGTTTCTTTTTCGCTACCTTTTTAATCGAAACTGCCTAAGATTTCTGGATTCATTGAGCAGAAGCTAAACATTGAGCATAGAACGAATTATGAAGATATCTGAACTCACGTCAACTTCCAGAGGCAGACCATTTCCAGAAAATAACTGATCCCGTGTTTTTATCAAGTACTTTAAAAAGTTTTATTTATATTTGATGAACACATATTATAACAGTAGGACATCCTACTTTTGGGCAAGGTTCCTTCTGCAATTGCGTATTTATTATTTACTGGACAAGCTCTGTTGGATATACTCAAATAGCCATCTTAGTATCTGGCAAAGACCAATAAATAAATACTAGATACTATGTTGCTTAACGTGTACTCTGAATCACGGAAACGCTCATAATGTTTTGCTACTACTGGTCACCCATCTTGATCGTATCCGAAGTTATTCAACTTTGTTGATCGTCTACCATTTTCAAAGGCGCTGAAGTATTATTATACAATATCGTGCAATAAATAATATAGTTATCCATACCACAAGATATGTGAATATGAAATATGACCTACTTTCTCGTTGCGCGAAGAGTTGTAATATTCGAATAGATAAATCAAGTGTCTAGTCCTGACGACTTCTTGCATGTAAAATGATAAAAGCTTAAAAAAAAAATTGAAGGTTAGCAAAATTTACAAAAAATATAGACGAATAGATTTACTAATAGTTTTTAATGAATACTAATACTATAGGTGAACTCAGTTGAAGATAAAGGTGCAATCTATAAAATAAAGAAATATAGGCATAGTGAGTGTCCGTGTATTATTTAATTTCAATTTTCCTTTTGACTCTTTTGTTAAAAAAATGTTTTAAACAAAACCAATACTTGGCTAGACAAAAGTAATATCTTTACTATTAAAGAAAAGTGAAACGTATATTTATATATGTGTATTTCTTTAACATAATAACTTATGATGTAATCTATTTGTACACACAGAGAGCCTCCACCTCTGGTCCCTTTTTGGTCATGTATTAATGCGCAATATTATCTTGGAATTGAGCCATGATCAAAAATAATTATTGTATTAAATTTTGCATTCGTATACAATTTTAGTTGACGTCTCAACTTATATTTTGGGGGCAGTCCCGTCAGGCACTAATCAAAAATGAAAATGAAAATATTTTTATTCAAAGTAGATTTACAGAACTTTTTATTAAAACCTCTTTCTTCTCTCATAGCCCTGCAGTAAGATTTCGTGTTGTGGGTATCATGGCTATAGATGACTGCGTGAACATAGGTTTAAAGGTGAGAGAACTATAGTTCAACTGGGGAGGTACCACCGCCGCCCTCATAATCCGCCGTAAAGCATTACTTGCGTTTCGGTTGGAGAAGTTGCCGGCTACACTTTCAAGCGAGGCAACCATCTTAATCCTCGGAAGTAGCAACAAATCTATGTTCGAGCTCAGATAGGATTTCAGTCATATCTGTGTTTGTACGTGGATGAGTGACTACTTACCATCAGGTGGTTTGCATGCTCGTTTGCTGCTCTTCTCACATAAAAAAGTCTGGCCCAGGATAAAATCTTTAAGGTTATCAGATAGTATCTTACTGGTGATCCTACCTGGACCCTTTGCTTATCAGGTCGCTATGGTAACCCGTTTACTTCACATGTCGTATATATTATATATTATAGAATGCAAAACAAAATAGAGAATTAATATGGGAATTATTATAATTATGATAACATTAACTATTATTAACTAAAACTTTCGTAGTCACGTCCGTCTGTAAGTGCCTCTACATCAGGCTAACAGATCATACGTGCGCTACCACGGGATATTGTTGGTACAGAGATACCAGGGATAACGTGCAATTGTATTCAAAACATTATTTAATAATAAATTTAGTGTATACTCACTATTTAAGTCAACTTCACATTAAATCACTTTATCTTTTGATTTATTTATATATATCCGTGCATAAGCGTCTAATTGATACAATGATGGCTATCATTTGCTTATTGTTTTATTACTTTGTGCACCTTTTAAAGATCGGTTGGTATATAATGTTTTTAGCATTATTTCGCTTCTTGTTGTGCTACGTGATTCGATAGAAGTAAATAAATACAAAGTTTATGGTTGTATTTAGCTTCTTTCAAATTACTTTAAACTAACAATAATAATTGCGGTGGTGCTCGAATTATCTATTAAACTTGCATTTTATACTTTTTGTATCTTTTTTTACTATACGGTTAACCCAGTTTTTAATAAAGTTATACGATGCTAAGTCTAGTAATTGCTGAATTAAAATCTGGTGCTTAAAATGAATGCAATTCAAAATTATTATTGTTAGATTCAGTTTGAATAATCATTTTTTAACTATGCTGTCATCGCTATTTTTACCGAAGCTACATTTGGTGATTCTCTTAATCTGCATTTGTTAATTTTTAGTACGACACAAAAAATAAACGTCAAAATTTTAGTAATATATTTGTAAAAATCGTACCAGTAGGTAATATTGATAAGTCCCTTTATAACAACCATTGGCATATAACCTGGTAGATTGTGTATACCGGGGAGGTACTATCACTCTTATTAACATGTTACACTATTGTGAAGAAATTCTGGCATACTTACATATGAGACAAGCAGATTAGTCGTCAGGAGCAGCAAAGTATCTGTGATGGACTTTACTTGCGAAATGTGTTCTGTAATAAAGTTTTTTTATGTTGGAAGAGTACAAAAGAGCTTGCTGGTTACCTGTTGCTAAACTGCAGCAGCTCATAAACACCACTTTTAACCTTAAATAGGATTGAAGTCCTGTTTAACGTCATGCGTTGACGCGTAGCTTCTCCTTATGATTGGAGTGGCTGTCGCACGTGTAAATGTGTCGGTAACTGCACTTCTACATATCTTAAATTTCTCCTACTTCCGATAATTGTGATACTGCGAATGAATGGTGGCTTTGACATCTGACGAACTATAGTTTTATCTATTATTTTTTAAATTTTAAAGTTGGTTAGAAGCTTCTATGTATGGCAGTCACTATTTAGCATCGGATAGACTGTATGTTGGATTTATTCATCAATTTCATAAAAAAAAACATTTATAAATGTACGTTTTTTTGTTTCAGATATTGAGCGCGAAAACTACGATTAATGAGGCTGAACTGGAGGTTTAAATATCATTATTATTGATCAATCAAAGGTTGTTGTAATGTATTAGTGCGTAATCTAGTGCTTGCCGTCATCGATATTATCGTTCAACATTAAAAATAGTTTAAAGTGCCTCATCGTCTTACGTTATAGCGGTAGATAGGATACAAATTAATGTTCAAGAGAATTATTAACTTTTCAAGTTTATAGTCGAACAAATTGGTGTAGTGTGTTGGATTTATTGAGTATTTAGTGAACATTCTTGTGTTGTCAGACGGCGATCTTAATTCACGGACGGATCGGATATTCCTCGATAATGTTATAAAGGTAAGACGACTCTATTTTTGGAATTTATGTCTTGTATCTGGCGGAGAGTAAATTATTAACTGACTTCCGAATAGAATCGTAAACGCACATGTACGCGGAGTTAATGGATGCACGCGTCATGGCTTGCAACGTATGCGATGCGATGATATGCGATGCATACGTTTAATTAGATTTTTACAAACCACACATCACAGAACAAGAGATATTATCTACGTACGTGTAACACAAACCTGTGTTAAATTCTATTTATTAAGTACTTTTTATGGCGTTTTGTTAATTGTCGATAAAATATACATTATTTTAAGTAGTATTAAAATTAACATTCAGTATTAATAACTTGGGTAATATAAACTAAACATAAGCTTGGTAAATGATTAACACAGTTAAAATTAACACAGTCGGGAGTTGATCGGGTAACAGCTATTGTCAAAATTTTAGGAGTGATTCTGTGCTTCGGAAACCCATTATGCGGTCAGTTTGGGTCAATGTCGATAGGTGGAATATAGTTGAAGAAATTAAAATCAAGGACTATTCTAGTGTTTAAATGTCCATATGAAATGGTGATTGCTTTCTATAAGATAGCCGGTCTGTCGGTTAAAGATATATAAAAAAAATCTAACTCTATACTTCTCAGATTTTGTCTATAACGCGAATTGCAACATGTTGTGTCGTTTATATTTTGTATTTATAAACGATGCTAATTTTAAAATGGCTCGCAAATCTATATTTTATGTCTTAATAATTGGCTACATTTCGTTAGTCTATTCTCGTATAAATTATGATTATTGCTGCTTTACCTTGTCAACACCTTAAAATTGGGCAATTTTGCTTTAGAAGCAGCGGGTGCTGTTATTTTTATGAGATAACAATCGTTATTCCTTATTCCACATCTAACTCGTGATAATCAATCCACATTCAACTAACGTAGTGGTATCCTATCCATGTTTTATGATCTCATGGACGTAAATGGATTGCATGTGGGAATCTACGTTTTGCGATTTACATTTAGTGACATATTATTTTTTAACACTTAGCTTATGTTGCCCTATTAATCTATTTCCCGGATCAGTGTATTAAAGTACTTATCTATTATTATACTGGCGACACTCCAACTGTCGCGACATTCGCCGTGGCCTTCTGAAAGGTTAATTATTCTGATCGTGTTAGTCTTTACATGTGTAATTAGTCACACTCCAAAAGCCACTTGCTTTTTGACTAATATGGCAGGGAAGGTAACAGGCAACGTCATGTAATATTTGCGTTTTTGCTTATTTACACATCCATTCTCTGCTCCTCGAAGCAGTATTCTGGTTTTAAGTATGTGGCGATACGCATGGATTTTGCGATTCTGGTTTCGATTTAGGGTTAGGATTTCGGTTTCGATTCGAGGCCAGAAGGATGGATGGCGATTTTAGATTTATGTCATGAGTCTGAATGTTTAAGTACTCGTCTTTGCGCGTATCCACGGTACACCCAACATAGATATTCTATTGTGGAGTTATAACATTGTACAAAGTATATAAAATACTAGCGAGCTCAGCGGACGTTATCCCGCTCCGAATTTGCAAAAAGTATACCAGGTTCTACTGGATAAAAGTTCATAAATATCAGCTTTGCATCTGATCCCAGTGCCAGCTATAGGTTCCGATAGACAATCTAAACCATTCTTGCATCCACCTGAAGACGCACAAAAAAAAACATTTAAATTGGTGCACCCGTTTAGGAAGTCAGTGACATGCACACGCACAGAAGAATTATATATACACACAAAATTGTACAAAAAATAGCAATCTCACTTTTTCGAGATGTTGTACATTAGCCCTCGGCAGGAACAACGCATGTGCGATTTCACACAGAACTCTTATGCCATATAAATTAGGTTACGTAAATATCTACTTTCATGATGAGGATGATTCTCATTATTAAAAAAAATTATGTAACTGAATTTAACAGTTAATGACTTATAAATATTAAAAGTAACTAATATTTTTAATACATGCTGTTTATCCGTGGATTTTACATAACATATTTTTTGTAAAATAAAAATATATTAAAGCCTTAATGATTACTTAAATAAATAATTACTGTTAAATATTAGGTACAAATAATGAGTTTAAGTAAAGTTGTTTGCGTAAATATAAAAAAGTTTTCGTTTTAAAATTGAGCATCATCAGGCAAATGGGCTCAAGAGCGTCGACTGTAGAGGCTACTTAGCCCATGTTGACGCTTGTGTATGAATGCACTAAAAGCTGCGCTGAAAAACTAACGTAGTATGATGTAATACCAAACCATTCCTGTTCATAATGTGTAGAGTTCCACCACTAGTGTGATAAACTAAGATAGACGTTGGTAGAAGTTATTATTAAGCTAGATTATTGCGAGTGGCATAATTTCGGTAAAAGTAAACAGTCGTTTCTGGTTTCTGTCGATAGATGACAGTCATTACACTACGTCTAGAATATTAAAATATTTGACAGGTTTGACTGCTAATACCATTACCGCCAATCGACATTGGATCTATATGGTGGAGTATCTACTCTCTAGGCTTCCTTTAGTGGTAGATAGAGACCCGTTACAAATAGTGACACATAAGAAATGTCAATGTACTCATTTCGATCATTTATCATGACGGTAGTTTAAAAGTAGTGTAAAAATAATGCCCACTTACGAAAAAGGCTCTCTATATCGCGGTAGTTTACAGGTTTACTAAAATGTATATGAAAAGTATCGTCAGTCGATTTTCGGTACTATGAATGTATATATTTCTAGGATTTCAAACTGAGAGTCATCAGGAAAGTGCGTGTAAGCATTAGATCTGATGTAAAATTCACTTACGTAAGGGCGAATTTATTCGTACTCTATATAGAATATAGGCTCACACAAATCTGTAAGCAATGTGGGTAAATAACGTCGAATTCAACTTAGTATTCTGATTGTATGTATGTTAAAAGAAATATAAGAAGTATCATCACGAAATTGGATGAAAAAAAGTTTATTTTTCTAATACATTTACATAAGTTCATTCCTCGAGTACACTTATGTAAATGTTGTAAACTTGGAACAAAATCAAACTGAACCACTTTATTTTAATCAAAGTAGTTTTAGGTTTTTTAAGACACGTTTTTAAATAAAGTATTATCAATTTGTGAAGAGTACAATATGGGAAAAGAGGTCACGAAAATACTCCAAAACATATGTACATCTTTTATATAATATGTTACGTACAAATAATAACTTTAAAGGAATAATTAGTGAGTAAGCTATTTCAGAATGGTAAAATTATTAAAAGTATTAACTTTTAATCATTACATAATTATTAACTTTATAATAAGCTTATACACAACATTTGCTAGTGAACAATTTAAGCTTCTTTTCTTTATTAATATGCCTGTCTCGTCACCTGAAAAAATATTGGTGATGATGCCGTTATAGTATGTGACTTATTTTAAAATATATGAATTAATATCTTTATTTAAAATAAAAAGAAAAGTATAGCTAGAATAGTGACACAAAAAAATTAACACTGTGTAAAAAATATGAAAATTAAAAACAAATATTATACCTAATTATAAAGTTTATTCTGTAATAACACACTTTGGTATATCCTCCAAATTCCTTTTGTAATATTACGTCTTTACGTCAAAGCGTTCCGAATTTTTTCTAAGAGGGAACTGATATCTGGGATATATTTTACTTTGTAGACAAAACAAAACTTTTTATTTGAGTTTCAACACAAACAAATAAGTGACACAAATCTTCGTTTGCTTTGTACTATGGCGTTGGTTACATATTCACTTGGAGTAGGCCCTGAGTTGTGAACATATTCCGGAAGGTAATTTTTGCAGACTACAGAATTAAGGAGAGGGAATTTATATTTTGTGACATACATTTGTATTATAATTACTTGCAATTAAATTATATATTTTTACTTTGCTTTAATTTTATAGATGTATTATTGTAACGTATTATTATATTTTTGATTTTGGTAATAATAAAATGTTGCAATGATCTTATAATTATTTGATTATACGCGTGATAGACTTGAAAAGTCATATATTTTGTGTGTATGTGTATTTACGTATATTTATGTATATTTACATACAATAAATTAATCAAATCTGATAAAGAATGTATACAATATTAGTTAGATATTAGTTGGAAGTAATTTAATTTTTTGTTTGCTTTATTTGGTGTGAAAAAATGTAACTAATTTTATTTGAAGTCTCTCGCTAGTAGCGAAACAAATTCCTATTAGGTCGGACGTAAGCTGTGTGTGGACGGTTTAATCGTCCGTAACTGTGTGCAATTTTGCTGGAGGGCCAATTTGAACCATTGAAGACCGGAAAATCACCTGCTGCCCGGAATAATGCATAAAATTCATTGCAATGGCTTTCTAATTATGTCATTCAGAACTATTATCGGCCTCTATTTGAGTTGATATTTGAATTTCATATATTGCAGTTACTTTTATTATGGTCATCGTAGTGGAACTAGATACCGGTGTCTCTCAAATACAGCGTAAGATCCGTGACAGACCTTAGCAGAGGGACATAGAAAAGATCGACTTAGTGACCTGCACAAGACTACTTCAATCCCCGGTTTCAATTTGTTCTAGGTGTTTCGTAAAAAAGAATAATTTAAGACAATGAAGCGAAACATGTCTATATTCAAATTCAAATTAAAATATTTTATTTCATTGTGAGTTAATAAGAATTATTGTCTTAACATACATTTAATGAACGTTTTTATGATATGTAGTTTTAGTAGTTATATAGTTGTAAAGATATCGAATGTTAAATCTTTTTTGTCATTATACACTTACATAAATAGAGAGTTCAACAGGCAATAATTTAAATCAACGAATAAATTATTGATATGAGATAATGAGGAACAAATTTTATTTGCGCCACATCACAAAAATACGAATAGTTTCAAATTGTTATTAAACTACTAGTAAATTACTAGTAATTACGTTTTATATCGGATACAATAATAGCATAATAGTAGGCGAAATAAATAGCTGTTACGATACAATAAGGCATTAGTTAGCCTTTGTGGGCGGGCGCGCCTGCAGACTTCAATCAGGGACAGGAAATGGAGCCTAATTTACATTACAGTTAAACCTTTCTCCTAATGACACCTGCGTCAGTGCATGCCAATGTCGACCCAAACAGAGGAACATTAACAGTTTCTTTTTGAGATACAGTGATTCAACTATTCTCCTATAATCAGATTTTGAGTTTGGTGGAACCGTTTCCCCGGTTTACTTACAGGTGAGACTACCGTGGAAGTTGTAAGAGTAACAACGCGAATATAATACACTTAAGGTGGGAATCCAGTACTATATAGAATTAATTTCAAATGCACATTTTTTTTTATTGTGAAAGAGTAAGAAACGGGCATGCAGGCCACCTGTTGGTAAGTGGTCACTGCAGCCCATGGACAACCACGTCCAATCTC
>DWON01010703.1:0-10615 GCA_018251015.1 Phocides pigmalion okeechobee
AGTACCTTGGCAACTTCGCTTTTGAGTGAAGTTTTACTGGAGTGAAAGATATCAATTGTATTAAATGTTTTATTATACACTATTAACATCAGGTGGTTCTTGTTTGCTACTCTTCTCACATAAAAAGTGTGATAGCAAATGCAGCCAAATTTTAGACAAATTTACTCGAAACCAGTTCAAGTGAAAGAATTTAAAATTTAACGCCAGCGAAGCGTAAACCGTAAATTAATATAACTTATCGCCATGTTGCGAACAAAAAAACATGATTTTGTAATTAGAGACGAATGCTTGTGAAAATGTATAATTTGTTATGTGCATTTAGATTAAAACTTTTACAAAAGTCATTTGTTTTACGTGAAATGGTCGTAAAATGCATCTTTGCATGAATATTTGATTGGAATGTGTTTGATTTGTTATATAAGATACAGAAAGTGTTTTCTGTGAATCTTTTAGTGTTCTTTTATCGTAAAAAATCAAATGATTCTTGGTTATAATTTTGGAATTATAGAATTGAAATTTTCTTATTAAAATTGTTCCTTCTTATGTAAAGGGTTCCAAAACTTATTTAGTCGAAACCATAAACTTAATATTAAGCCTTTTCTTAATCAATTGAGCTATAAATTTGATAACCTACATGACGCAGTGATAATCATATCGGTGACAAGCCGCCCACCAAATGTTAACTTGTCCGTGCAGCCTATAGACCTTAAAATCCTATCTCAAACAAGACTCAAGTCTCACCTGATGTGGGTAGATGTGTTCTTAAGGACTAAGATGCTTGCCTTGCTTGAATATGTAGTAAGCACAAGTACGCAACATATTCAAGCAATTCAACATCGTGAGGAAGGTGGTACGCCCCTTTTGAACCTACACCGTACGAACTACCATCTTCTACCTCCTTACAAACTCCTAACGATTAAGATCTTCTGGCCGACCTCAGACAAGACTGAAATCTTCTGTCCCATGTATTATTGCATAGCAAAGCATGCTACTCGTGAGGACAGATGTTCGCCTTGCTTGTAAGTGTAGCCGGGAATCACATCTCTTCAACAAAAACATACATATAAGTTTTGCAAAGAATTCTAGAGCCGTCAATGAAGACGTGCCGTAGTAGTGCCAATGTCAAGATCGCAATATTATTTTCAATAGTCAAAAGGAATACATAAAATTTAAAAATAAAGTATTATAAAACAAATATAAAAAAGATTATAAATGTGCAGCTCTGCACAATTATATTATGTACATAAACGGCAATGGCGACTATTATTAATGGGTTGCATGTTCGTTTGCTGTTTTAATGGGATGATTTATACATCTTTATTACGTCATATCTCCATTGCAATTGAATCGTTAATTGCCGCGATTTCGTGGTTAATTTAATGAATTCAACTCCGGTCTAGTCGCGGCTCTTAATTATGCAATTAGTCATCACTTTACGACAGTCGTTGTCTGTGCCACAGCGTGTTGATTTCGCGCCTGTTTTATGAGACGCCATTAAAAATTTGGTAGATAACCGATTTAATATATTTCTTTATTTATCACAACATGCTTAAAGCACAATTTTCTGTATAGCACGCGTGTATCGCGCACTCAGTTTTCTTATCACGAAATTGTTATAAAATTGTTTTATAGGAATATCTGCAACTAACATTAATTTCTATTTTAATATTTGTAAGCGATATTCGAGATAAGTTGGTTGTAATATTATGTTACGTGCATTAACTTCACGAATGGATGTGCGTCTAAATATGAGCGTATCAGCTTACTGATGTCCTGATTTTCCTGACTGACAACACATCAAACATAGAACACATGTTGTTAGCATGTCATTTATTACGAGGATAACCGGGTTCCGACAAATTAGGTTGCAATAGCATTAAACCCTTTTTTTCTCGGTAACGTCTCCACTATTTACGCAACCTTATTACTAAAAGTTTAACGATACATTTGCCGTTTTTGGGTCACCGAAAAATCTCATTACGTTATCCGAATGGATTTATCGATAAGCGTTAAAAGTTGCGTCACGCCCGTAAAGAATTTGCAACTTTCGAAGCTTTACGTAAGAGTCCCTTGCGTCGACAGGTGATCAATTATGTCAGCGGTGTATTGAACCTGCGTGCTGCGGGATTATGGATGGTAGCCGGCGGGCGCTGGGTGACATTGACTTTCTTATTGTCGCGGGGCTGATAGCGCGGCTCGGTGCGGGCGCGCACATGCAGGCCGTCTGCCGTCACGCGCGCGCGCATCCACGCTCCGCGACCGCGACCGCCCGCGCGCCGGGCCCGCGATATGCCCGCAGTGAAAGTATTCAACATATTCGGCGGACAGAAGCCGACCGAGAAGCAACCTGCCACATCTCAAGGCGCTATCCAAAAATTCTACAGGACTTTTTCAGTCGGCGCCGATAGCTCGCACGAGCACAAGGGTGGCAAAGTAACCGCGATTGCGGCCTGTCTTGAAAAAAAAATCAGTGATCCCGCGAAAGTAAACAGTGATAATGTGCAAAAGTTTAAAGTTAACACAAGCGACTCTGTTGTGAACGGAAAATCGGACGGTTCGAGACCGCGACACCACGCGTACGAGAATGTAAACATTGTGAACGCGGACACGGCGAAACCGGAAGAGGACACATTACTCGACGAAACCAAGGGCTATTGTTCGATATACGAGAATATCACGATAGTCGGTAAACAACCCCAACCCAAAAATAAATTGGACAGTGAAACTACGGCTGAATCAAAATTAAATAGAGCCTTAGAATCGTTTGATAAAATATTATCTGAATTCACTTCGAGTACAACGTCGTTGACACCTGATGTAAATATAAACAAAAGCAGCTTTGTCGTGCCTAAACTGCAAAAATCGAAAACTTGTAGTATCATAGAGTCGCGCTGTATATTGAAGAAAACTAATTCTGATCCGGAAAGCGAAAGAAAAACCCGAAACACCGTGACGAGAAACAATTCGATAGATAAAACTACAAGTTTATGGAATCTTGACGACATGAAAGGGAAAGAATTAACGAGTCCTTTAAAACCTTTAACCGTTGTACCAGACGAGAAAATGAATTCCGATAAATACGCTACGTACAAAATATCGTCAAAAACGACATCACGCGCTAATTGCATTAAAACAGAAGACCTAAAAAAGCTTGACGTAAAAACGAGAATATTAAAGAAGACTTTGTCTAATCCGCCGTCAACACCTGTACCTGTTATATCAAAGACGAAAACAGTTACAAAAAAAGTCGATAAAGTTGTGAACGAATCAAGGAAAATAAAATTAAAAACATGTTCAAACAGCTCAAGGCAAATTATAGAGAATAAAGAGCCCCCAAAATCTCAAATGCAGAAAGCGAAGAGTGTATGGGAGATAGGAAATGAATCATTCGTACCATCAAACTTGGAAAGGACCAAATCTACCACTTCTATCGCGGGTTCTCCAAGCAAGATCCCGGTGATCAGGAGTCAAATGTCGCACAACAAGTTCAGTAGCACTAGGGCGCTTTTTTCACCCACTCCGGTTGATCTAAATAATGTAGACCAGGCCAGAGAGTGTGCTCAGAAAAAGAAGCCCATTGTCTCACGAAAAACCACCGAGAAGGCAGATTTTACCAAACAAGCAAAACAAAAGTCGCAGCTCAGTTTGAAGTCTGACACGAAGCGACAGAGCGATAAAACGAAGAAAGACGCGCTCGATAAAAAAGAAGTTCTATCGCCGAAGTCGTCAGTGAGGGATTACTCGGACGAAATAAGTGCCGTTCGTGCGAAGCTCCAACAGAGAAAAATCAACAACAAAAGAGACCTTGTCGTACCGACGCCGGATTCTAAACGAAATGAAAACGAACCGGAAGAAATCGATTCGACGCTGTCACCTGTCAAGTATATAGTAAAAAAACTGGAATGTAAGACAGCTTTAGAGTCGAAAACGGAACCAGCCCAATTCGTCAACTGTAAAGTGATCCCGCCGGTACACAAGGAGCTATGCGTGGCGAACACGACGTTTCATAATCACCTGAGCACACTCGTCGGCCGACAAGTCAAGTGCGTAGAGTCACGAGACGACACCACGATATGTTCACAAGTCGAGAAGCTTCAGTTACATAAACACGCCGAGGAAAAGATATCGGATACGCACTCCGACTGCAGCGACGACTCGGGTCACGTTTCCAATGACGCGTCGAACGAAAACGACGCCGTGTTTGACGCTGTGCACGAGCACGACATGAGTCCGGTGCACAGTGTCGATGAAGTCGACTGCAAGTTGTTCGAAGCGCCCAAGCAGTTTGGGATACATTTGCCTGGGAATGCGAAAAGCGTGTGTCCCGTGAGGCCGGCGAGGCGAGGCGGGCGCGGCAACGAGGTCGATAGCGGTACCCGCGCCACCGACGCTCCGAAAGTGGACGAGCAGGTACGCGACACTGTTAACATATCGATAACAGCAAATTACTAGCTCTTTACTCACAGTACTTACTATTAACTTCCAATAGCAGCGCCAGCCATTTAAATCCCAATATACTTTAATATCCTGCTTAAACAAGTAGTAGAGTAACAATTTGTCTGGGGACGTTCCACTACCGCCCTAAAGCATCTTTATTGTTTGAGTTAGAGATGCAGTTACCGGCTGGCTACACTTACAAGTGAGGCGAATAATAGTCCTTCCACGTAGCACTATGTACGTATTTATGTACAAGCTCAGATAAAACTTCAATTGAGTATAAGTTTGTTTATAGATGTTTATGGATTCAGAAACTACTTAAAATCAAGTGGTACTCATTTGTTACACTTCTATAAAAATAAATAAAATTGGAGTGTCTGTTTGTAATATTCAAAAAACCGCTTTTTACTAAATGCAAATGTATGTGCCCATGGTACGTAATAATTTTTGTCCGTGTTTCTTTATTCCGTCTAATCTCTGGAACGGCTGGATTTTGACGGGACTTTCACTGGCAGATAGTTGATGTAAGGAGTAACTTGGCTGCTTTTATTTTAGAATTATACAAAATAAACGCGAGCACTAGTCGTACATAAAAAATACAATCGATCTCCCAAAGCCCAAGCTCTAGCGAATAAAAACAATTATATAAATTACAGGCCACTGACCTCATATCTACTTCAACGACGTCTTTGGTATGCATATACGAAATTATGCAAGCATAAATATTATTCCCGCAACATTCTCCAAGAAGAATGCAACTAAATTGACCATTTACTTTTGTACTCAAAGCGAGACATCCATTTATGTATCTCAATTAGTAAGTATAAAATAAGTCTCTCTAGATTCATGAAAGAAAAAGGTAGTTTAAAATTGTGGCGTAGGTGCTCAATAAAAAAAGTTTTTTTTTTTTTAATTCATTGTTTGATAATAAATAATATTGCAAATAGTGATTTATTTATGCGCGCTCAACGAGAGAAAAACACATTTTTTAATAAATTTCATTTTCTACATCTATTAATATTTTTTATTCAAAATTTAAATGTTATTAAAAATAAAGATTACAAATAGCAACATGGGTGCTTAACAAACAATAATAATTTTGATATACCTATTAAGAAATATTTATAAAAAAATATGAAAATAAATGTTTGGTTACTATTATACTTGTCAAAGAAACAAATTTTAATGAATATCGCGCGGTTTGTGAAATTTTCGCGTTCCGAGGATTTTGTCGAGGACACCAGGACATAGCACGGAAAAAGGAACGGTCCCGTACAAAACGTGACGCATGGTCACGTCACGCATAACGCATATTAGCATGCGCGTTCACGTGTAAACAATACCGAATCGCGATTCGATTTGGACGTCGTGAATTTTAAATAAGAAAGGTCCATTCACGTTGATTCATATAACGAAAATAGCAAAAGAAAATAATGATTTTTTTTATATGAGAAGAGTAGTAAACGAGCATGCAAAGCACCTGATGATAAGTACATTATGTAACGGATAATCACGATTAACGATTTTTCGATTTTTAATTGCCGACATTTCGAAACAGTTGCATGGCTCGTGGTCACGCCGAAACTCGCTGTTAAGTAGTTAAGATGATGTTAAGTAGCCTATAGACATCGACGTCCAACCTCAAATACTCCTGAGGACCGAGTTGGTCGCCTCGCTTCAGAGTATAGCCAGCAACCGCACCTCTCCAACCGAAACACAAAGAATGCTCAGCTGATTATGAGTAGATTGGTGTTGAGTCATTCAAATGTAGCCATTACGAATAAATTTATATTAATATTCTCTTGTGGGTGTAAACATACATAACGATGACAGTTATATAAGCAACCAAAAATCAAAAAATAATTATTTAATTAAATAAAAATTAATTAATTAAATCTTTCCGGATGGGATGCAAATTTAAAACTGCCAGCGTAAGAGCTCGGATCGGATTGATTAACAACCTGAATCGTATAAGCTATCTATTAGTAAGCTGAATGGCTTACGTATCCTACCTGTTATTGTCTCGTATATTTTTGTCTTGTACTGTGGAAGTAATTGCTGGTTTTGATATTACGAACTACTAAAAAACCCATAGGTGGAGTTCTGGAGAACATCAGGATCTTGAAACCAAGCCACCAGTTGGGTTGGTTTCAATATCCTGATGTTCTCTAGCAAGACGTCCCAATATGGCACATCTCGTAGTAGGTTCCCCGGCACCTCTCCAGTCATCTATTTGTCGAGGGGTATTTGACCCCCTCGAGGAAAAGCCCCGATAAAAAGGGAACCTGCGGCGCCCGGATAATCCCTACTCTACTGTCTATCAGCTCTCGTGGGATCTCCTCCCCCACCTCCTTCTCCTCCTCCTTACCCAGTTGGGTAAGAGTAGCAGATTAGGTGTTGTAGGACGTCCCTTATTTCATTCGTTCTTTCACTCGATTCGACGTCGTCTTCGTAATCGCCCGAGCTCCCTCTCTTACTCTCTCTTCCCCGGAAGACAACTTTTGGTCGCCTCTTACAACACGCATCACAGACCACGCTATTCTGGTCCCAAGCTATAAGGACAAATATATACCTAACGTAAAACCACTGTATCGTAACCTTTCGTTATTCGGTTTGCCCTATTGAAGTGAAGATCCACTTAATATCAACCTGTAGACAGATTTATAGTTACATTATCGTTATATAATAGCTGGTAACGTCTCACTGCGTTACTACAGAATTTATTAATTACGTAACTCATAATAGCGATGCGCTTGCAGGTTTCATTTACTGCTAACTACTACCTTCGACTTTGTTCCCGTGAGCCTCAACTTTTGGATCTGTCTAGATTTTCTAACAGCAAAAGTTTTCATTTATTTATTTATGGTATTATTTATTTATTTATTCATAGATAAAAAGGAGGGTTTATCGCCACGTAAACTAATTGTCAACAAACGTGAAAAAAAAGTAGACAGACAAAAATATAATTAAACATTTAATACACTGGAAAAAATACATGTACTCAAACTCAACTTTCAAATTGATATACTATTTCTATTAATGGTCCAATTGAAATGAAACGAATAAATGTGAAGTGAATTTTACTGACATAAATTGGTGAAAACCGCACTTGAATCGGTTAAGCCGTTTTTGAGATTAGCGCGCACAAACTCATCGCCAAATAGATAAGACGAAAAATAGACAAAAAATGACTACTTCCGTTTTGAGCTTTACTGCGTAAAGAAAGTTCCCTAATTTTTTTTTTCATATATCTTTGACGTACAGACATCAATAGGTTACCATTTTATTATTTATATAAATACAATACCAAAATAAAGCCACGCAATTAATATGCACTTGCATAAGATACTTAAGGCCACTCGATTACGTTTAAACTTGAACTGAACAGATTGTAATCATCAGATGAACTGCATGACAGTGCAAAATGTGATTTTAAAGTAATACTAGCGACCCGGCCCAGCTTCGCTCGGCTAATGAAGTTTATATTTACTAACATTATTTTTCTTTCATACATGTATTTTTCTTTCATACATGCATGCAGACATTACCTAGTTGCAGAATCTAACAATTAGAAACATCTGTTTCGAACGACGACTGAATTACTATATTGAATTTAACTATTTCATTTCTCACCCAATTTACAAAAAAAACTTCACTTATTATGCACCAAAACCTTCCTCATGAATCATTTTACCTCTTTTGAAAACTTTGAACAAACAGAGACAGACGCGACGGGGGACTTTGTTTTATAATATTTAGAGAATAGCACCTAATTTATTAATTTTAATATATACCGGGAACTCGATTTACGATTTTTTATTTTTTATTACTGATATTTCGAACCAGTTTTCATGGCTTGTGGTCACGGCGCACTGCGGTAGCGGGGAAACTATTGACAGGTACAAATGGTAGAGATTAATCGGTCTACCCTACGTCTAGTTCGTTTTTGTCTTTTTTTTTTCGAAAATCGTTAATCGTGAATACCCGGTGCATAGTAAAACACGTGCAAAATATGTAGTATACTAGTTGTATATGCGACTTTCCCGTAGTTATATTTAAAGTTTTTTCCGTGAATTTTGGAGCAGGAAATACACACACACACACACACACACAAGCACGCACGCACGCATGCATACTATAGCATAAACCTCATTTTAAAACAAGACCGGTGCTTAGCCGTAGGAAAGTAAAGTACGTAAAGTAACTAAAGTATGTAAAGTAACTAAAGTACGTAAAGTAACTAAAGTACGTAAAGTAAATAAAGTGATCATTAATGTATTACACTTTAATGATGATGATACTGCAGAGGTCGACGGTGGCAACTTTATTTACGCTTACTTTCACTACTCTGACGGCACCGACGTTTAACGTTTTCTGACGTACTGTGACGTAAACGATTAGCTAATGAGTGTGATATTTGCCGCCCGAATAGATTTTTTGCCTTTTCTTTTGACAAACATTAGACGGTATTGTGTAAATAATTAGAGATGCTACTAATATTCGGTCACTATTCGGCATGCGGCTTATTCGGACACTGTTTTGAATATTCGGTATTTTGCCGAATATTGAAAACTATACCATATTTCGATTACCTAATCATTTAAAAGTACCGAACATTTTAATTTTGTAATTTACATATTTTAATACAAATAATTACATTAAATTTTTAATATCTATCGAGGGGTAGGTTATGATAAATGAAAATATGCCCATTTATACAGATTTTGCCGAACAAATAATGATACAAAGAATAAGTACCACAATTTTAACGTAATAATTAACAAGTAATGGCTGTCGTGACGTCATTTAGAGTCAAAAACATAGATCGAGGACATTCGATGGTGTCTTTACAAAAAAAATGCAAATTAAGGAATCCCGTAAATATTCCTTCGCCGAATTGACATGACATTCGTCGAATATTTAGCGTTACGGTCGAAATCGTGGCCGAAAATTCGGTATTCGACCGAATCCCTATTCGCAGCATCTGTATAACTAATGATCGAAGTGTTTTTGCTATTCTCCATACTAACGGTATGGTTTTGTTTGTTTAAAATGCAGATCTCACCCTTTCTACGTGCAATGGCAGTCACTTTCGTTTCCACTTTCTTAAATCGCGATGTGTCGCAAATATTACGTGTTCAAAGTTGAAAACGCATTGACGAGTCCTCCTCCCATAATAAAATTATTATCTATACAAATAAATAAAATTGGAGTGTCAGTTTGTAGTATTAATATAAACGCTTTTTACTAAATGTATATTCGCTTGTCCGGAAGAATACAGTTTCATATCAAAATTTGGCACTAACTGAATTAATGATACAGTTCGACTAAAAAAGTACGCTAAAAACTTTAATCGCTTCTCCTGAAAAAGTACGTTTTTAGAGTTAATACAGTATTCTTGCGGACAAGTGATTATGTATGTATACACGGTACATATACCAAAATATTTTTGTATACCATTTTTTCTGTCTGTTTGTTCTGGTTAATGTCTAGAACGGGTGGACCGATTGTGACGATACTTTCACTGGCAGATAGCTTATGTAATAAAGAGTAACATAGGCTACTTTAAACATTGTTTTTGTTAAATACAAACGCGAACGAAGTCGTGGGCACAAACTAGTGTATAATAAAATTATGATTATTTTAATAACGCTCTAATTATTAGCTAAATTAGTAACGTTGTGCATAGAAGCGCTGTTACTCTTAAGGACTGAGATGGTCATCTTGTTTGCAACCGCACCTCTACACCCGATACGCAATAATTGCTTTATAATGGATTATGAGAGCGGGGGTGGTACCTCCCCGGTCGAACCTTATTGTGTGTATGGCTGCGTGCGAGCGGAAGTGCTTGTGTTTGTGTGAGCTAGTGTGTATGCGTATTTATGTATGTACTTGAATATTTAAGCTAAGCTAATAATTGATTAGATTGACTGATAGATTGAATGAAGATTGAATTGACTAGAGCTCTGTAGAATACCTACAATTTAATTAAAAACTTTTTTGTGTATCTACATTTCGCTTCTTTGCTTCAATAACGTGAAAAGAAAACTCAAGTTTTTATTTTAATTTGATAATTGAAATCTCCGTGTTTGATTTGAGATAGCTAAGGTGTTAAATATAATACGTAATCTACAAACAAGGCAACAAAAATACACAATTAAGTTAAACAATTTTTTGT
>DWON01010704.1:0-10614 GCA_018251015.1 Phocides pigmalion okeechobee
CAACCACACCTCCCCAACCGAAACACAATGCATGAAGAACATGTTGCTTTACGGCGGGTTATGAGGGTGGCGGTGGTACCGCCCCGGGTGAGCTGTAACAGCTCTACCACCTTCTAATTATTATTAGGTACATAAGAATAGCTCAAGCCGCTTAAAATATACAAAAGTTTTGCGGTTGAGTGGCAGCCCTGGCTTACGTGGAAGCCTGAACAGAAATAGAGTTGTGTAAATTTGAAATTATGCACACGGACGGAATTTTAACGACACTATTTTCTTTTAGAGCGGAACCTTCCACTGAAAAATTCAAGTTAAATCCAAATTTACTGGCGCTGCATCTTTGCAGATTTTGGTCAGGACCCTTTTGTGAGAGTCCAATTTACTTTGTCGTATCCGTGTTTCCTGCTTTGCGAAATATAAAAAGAAAATGACTATTTTTGTAGTGACGTTTTAGTTTTGAAATTACTAATTTTAAAATTATAATGTTATGCGCTCTTGTAAGAAATATTAAAAGTAAATTACAAAATTTTGTAGTGATATATCAATTTTGAAAAAACTAATTTTTAAATTTAAATACTTAAACACTGTTTACGGAATATTAAAAAAAAAATACAAATGTTTATACCAATATTTGAATTTAGGAAATTATTTATTTTAAAATTATAAAGTTATGCGCTATTGTACCGCATATTAAAAGAAAAAATACGAATTATTGGACATGTTAATTTTAGAAATAACTATTATAATTTACGCACGTAATAACAAGGATTTTAAATTATTTTACCCCGTGTTTGCACCCTTATACAGTACAAGGAAACATTCACTTAGCTTTTTTACTTTGCAAAGAAAAATCGCAAAGCACAAAGCTTGATCAAGAACAAGAAAATTAGGTTTTCCGCTATAATTATCTCTTCTGTGCTCACATTTATAAGTTTCTTTCATTTTTGCTTTACACTCGTCGTTTTAAAATGTTTGCGAATTACACCGAGACAAAAGAAGACTTGACGCAAGTTATGCCATAACTAACGTGACTATGCGTCCCGTTTTATACGGGACTGTCCCTTTTCTCGGTTACTCGTCCCGGTGTCCTCGAGAAAAGTGTTCAGAGTTTTGTTCTGTCCAATTTTTCTCCCGGTCAACCTTGGACAACAGAACGGTCAAAGCCGATGTACTGATTTTACCCCGGAAACAAAATTGTACCGTTTTCGCAAACCACGCAATATTAAAAAAATACTTGTTCCTCTGACGCGTAGAAAAATAATTATACCTTTATATATATATTTTTTAAATGATCATCAATTTTTTCACCGACAAATTAAGACACTCACCGTCAATTCTTTTCTAAAAACTTTTTAACCTTTTTTTTAATTTTCTTAATTTAATCAATTAAAAGATGTTTGTCTTCTCATTGAGACCTTAGGTCAACTATTCACTTATTGAGAATCTAGGTTCACAAATGAAACTCAAACTTTTATCCATTACAAATAGGGCTTACTGATATAAATATAAGACTTCCTATGATTTTAAACTAATATTGCGGAATTTGTACATTTTACTGTGTACCGGGTACTCACGATTAACGATTAACGATTTTTGATTGCCGATATTTCGAACCAGTCAACAATTTCTCCCGCTACCGCAGTTTAGCCACGACCACGACCCATGCAACTGGTTCGAAATATCGGCAATAAAAAATGAAAAATCGTTATTCGTGAGTACCCGGTACATAGTAAAATATGTCCTGTTTTGAGAAAAATAAATGGTCATTTCAAGCATAACTAGTTTTGTTTATGATTCCAGCATCTCGCGAGTTGAAAATTACTTTTCTTAGTGCAATCTGAAGCTTTGCCTTTGTTTTCATTTAATTTTTAGGTACAAGTTTTTGTGAATCTTTCCTAGTGCAGTAAACGAGCTGGTCCTCTGTTCTACCGGCTTTATAATTTTGTTAAACCTGTTAGACCTGGTCCATGGTACCCTTCGCCACACTACTCGCCAAATGTCCAGCTTCCATCCACGTCAACTGGATTCTTGGTGGTCCTCCACAGTTTGATCTGCACGTTCATTTTTATCCTATACCAACAATATTTCGAATGAAATTCTTCTTGAGGTACTCTTTAAACGCTATTACATGAGGCTTATGAAAAGAGGCTCAAAGAGAGTTCTTCAAAGATGCGATGGTGGCGACTTATGTGGTGTTGCAAAAGTCTAGATTGCCTAATGACTTTTGCAATGGTGACTGCATTCTATCAGCCCATTTTTGTTACGCCAATTCGCCATGATGCAACTGTTGTGTTTTGATCTAAGAGGTGTGGATACCGACTTTTAAGCTTACGGCTTAAGGCTTATATTTATAAACGAGGCGACGATCGCAATCCTTAGGAGTAGCAACGTATCTACTCGTACATGCGACCACAGACAGAATTTCAGCCATTTTGAGGGAAGGTGTGGATGTTCATGGGCTGCAGCGACCAATTTTTAAATAAAATGCATGTCTAAGGCAACCAGTTAAAAATCGTTAATCGCGATTACCCGTTCCATCAACCTTTCTGCTACTGCTGAACATAGGCCTCCTCTAGATGGCGTCACTCAGACCGGTTCTGTGCTCTCTGCATCCAGCGGTTACCCGCTATCCTTACCAAATCGTTGGTCCACCTGGTTGGGGGATGCCCTATGCTCCTTTTGCCCAGACGTGGTCGCCAATCGAGGGCCTTTCTGCCCTATCGATTGTTCGTCTTTCGAGCGTACCAGTTACATAGTTAAAAGGAAAAAACAGATAATAATGTGTTCTAGTAATTACGAATCTCGTTGATCAAAGCAGAAGTATTCAGTATCCATATTTGTCCCAGTGATTATTTTCAATGGTGGAATAAGAAGGAATCCTTACTATATGCGTGTGATACTGTAGTTCGTTGAAAAATATTTTTTGGCAGATTTTCCTCGATCCAATTAGTATGCTCTATAAGAGACGTATAAAAGCTGTATTCTTTGAAGGTTTGCTTCATAAACTTTTTGAATATGTTTTTTACTGTAAAACCTTTATACGTATTTTGTTGTACAAACTTATTTTTAATAATACACAGTATATATATTTTTTAATATATTTGTAATTGTGTCCAAAACGCCTATGTTCTAATAATAAGTGCTAAGTTTGATTAAAGTTGCTGGTGACAACAGAGGTGATTCATATGTGGCTCAGATGGTTACTATTACTATACAACGTGGAAATCAGGCGTTCTGGGCTCGTTGTTGTATGAAGATACAATCGCCTCTAAATATATTTTAGAAAGCTTCCTAGGATTGCTAACATGTGACAAAGCCATAAAGTTGACCGTACAATAAACACTTAGGTCCACACTCGCAACTCAAAATTGGTGCACCTATTAAAATTAAATAAACATAAAAAGTTTTATGGAAAGCTCAATGAAAAAAAAAGGAAACGCCGCATCGAAATTGGTTAAGCCCTTTCCGAGAATTACGCACACAAACGATCGGAAAAACAGACAAAAAAAATTTACAATAATTATTAAGTTCCATGTACAGACCAGTCATAATTTTATTGTATGTATATATAACATCTGACTTATTTATTTGCTAACTTACCTGTCTGTATGTCACGCGATACACAGCTCAAATGATTGTTAGTGACGGATTGATCACTCGATATTGCGCGGATTTACGTCGCGTCGCGTTTTTATTGACGTCACGCGGACAAGTGACGTGTGTTGCTGTCACCGTGACGGGGATAAGCACCGCCGTGACGTAGTCGATACTGTCACTTCGTGTCACGCTAGTGAAAGCTTTTGATTCCTCGATTGGCGTTTTATTATTGCATTAAAGTGTGATGTGGCGTATTGGGGTTCGATAATTGGATTATTGTTTTTGGATAATGTCATATTTTGTAGTTTTGTAATTAAAATGGAAAGATGTTTACGATTGTTTTTTAATTAGTAAATGTGGAGTGTAAGGTAACGATGTTGATATTTTTCGATATATATAAACATACGAATTTAAACTAATATTATAGCGGAATTTATACATTATGTTATATGGCGGATACTTACGTCTAACGCTGCCAATATTGATGTAAATCACATATAGTGTAAAGTACAGTGCGTAAAAATACAATTAGGGTGTGTCGTGACATGGAACGCAAAAAGAAAAACTAAACTAGAGTAATAAAATTAATCCATCACTAGCACCTGTCAATAGTTTCGCTGTCACCGCAGTTTCGCCGTGACCACGGAACATGCAACGAACCATGGTTCGAAATGTCGGCAATCAAAACGCGTTAATCGTGAGTACCCGTTACATAACATAATTATATAAACATAAGAAAATAATTATATTTATGTCATTCGTTAAAACGATGAACTTAATACACTATATAATTTGTTACATTTTTTTTTACGATAATATGACGATTTCTGACACTGGCCATAGAGAAGATAGAATTTAAGAAAAAAAGGATAGAAAGGGCGGGAGTTCAAAAAATCAATGGCGATATCAAAAAACGAAAATAAGAAGGTGATCTTTTCTGAGAAACCCAAAAATGTAATCCGTAAATAGAGTCAGAAACAGGTAGTAAATACAAAATAGATATGTACTGATTGTACATTTATGTACTAATTTGGCGAACATCACCATTCTATATGTATTATGTATCAGCCTATACATTAAGGGTCAGTTTGCATCCGAAACGGACGCGATATGTAAATTTGGGCACTAACATAAATTATAGCCGGAAAACTTCCCTTAACAAGACGTCATGTGAATTCTCGCTTTGAATTACGGACCCTGTACACTATCCTTAGTGTTTGTGTTAAGATTTTTAAACGTTTAACCAGAAACTTGTATTGAATTTAAAAAATTACATACGCTTTCATTTTTCCCTGCTGATGAGATCATTCCACTTGAAAAATTGCCAAAATGTGCAAATTTCAAAATAATCATTACTTATTGTTAGAGGATGCTATTGCCTTGGTCTATCTAGTGACATTACGTAAGTGGCGTAATCGGTCGGATGATAACGTTATCGATCAAACGTGTAACTAATGTTTGACGAACTTTTTAGCTTTCCGATACCACGGACCAGAAATTTCAAAATCAAGCAAAACAACATAGTGGAACATGCCACAGTCGGGTGTGGTTGCCGGATAGACGTTATGTGAGGTGACCATCTTAGTCCTTACGAGTAGGAACGCATCCGCGTCCATCCTTAAATAAAACTTCTATTCTGTTTGAGATTGGACGTGGTTGTCCATGGGCTGCAGTGACCACTTAAGATCAGGTGGCCTGCATGCCCCTTTCTTACTCTTTCATAATAAAAAAAAAAATGCGCCGTTTGGCTTCTTCTCCAGCCTCCATCACAGTTACGACTCTCGACTCAGTTCCGTTGAGAGGCAAGGGGTCGATGTATCGACACATATTGTATCTCATATGAGGTGCCTCCCCCGCTCCCAAGGAATAAGCGTCAGACCGTCCGGCCGCTTGCCATCATCATGTACTATTCCCATTGGTTATAAAAAACGAAGGTATATCGATGGTGGCAAGCACCCGTTTAATGATGTCGTTAATAGACCCGTGGTGGGAAAATCTGCCAGCACTGCGCTGATAGAAGAGACCGTGAAGTCCGGACTTACGTATGGCGCTATCGTATAGACATCTATGGTGTTCGATAATAGCAACACCCAACTGAAGGACTTGATACTTTATATTAAAATTAATAAAACATATTAAAGGGTTGGTTAATATCTAGCGCAGAGAATTGCGATTGCTATTCAACGCGGGAATGCAGCTAGCGCTCTAGCGTTCTTGGAACCATGGCGCACGGGACCGGACCCCCTTTAGATTGTTTAAGATAGGCTCTTATTGTAATTGGTTTTAAGATTTTCATCATTGTAAATATTTTTATTAATATACGGAGATTGTGTTTAGTTCTTAACGCGGGTTGATATAAATCTCCGCGTTTGTTCTGTCGGAAAATGAGGAAAATGGCGGTTGTAATGTGTGGGCCTTTTGTTGTCTCGGGCTTGTGAGAATACGGTGGGATTAACTTACTTCTAATGATAATTACAGCTACTTTGAATTTACACCCGTATTCAAATTGAAAAAAATATAGCAGACTTCATAGGCAAAGAAAGAAATTATCTTGTTAGAATAATAAAATCAAATATTTAATCCATTATATCGATGCGGGAATGCGGCCGGCATTCTTGGCACCATGCATGGCTACGGACTCCCTTTAGATTATAAAGATTATCCTTCTATCAGCCTTTACGCGGCCACTGCTGGACACAGGCCTCCCCCAGGTGCCGTCACTCTGACCGGGTCTGTGCCCTCTGCATCTAGCGGTTAAAATTAGTTATAAAATTGTAATTAAAATATAAATAAATATGTTGTTAAATAAATTGTCTTTTCGACGCTTCAATTTATTATTAATGAATTCTGTAAACATCGTCCTACGAAGGTACAGGATTATTAAGGATTACGTGCTTATATTTATAGGTTCTACAAATTGTATTACCTAAAAATATAAGGGCTGGCTTCAATATCGCTCATATTTCGAAAGGTTTTTTTACATGAGAAGAGTAGCAAACGAGCATGCAAACTACCTGATGTTAAGTAGTCGCTGCCCAAAGATATCCACATACAACCATAAACACAACCGAAATCCTATCTAAGGTCGAACGTATCTACGTACGTTGCTTCTCCATAGAGCGATGCTAAACACCTGCATTTAAAAAGTGGTTTGCACACTAATTTGCAGTTAGAAGAGGAGTATTTATGATTGGATGCGTGTTCATGGGCAACTTGGGCAACTTAAATTTTAAAGGAAAATTATAATTTAACGACTCACAATGTTTCCGTAAAAATATTTTCGTAAATCTTTTCCGCTGAATAAAAAAACGGTTTATATCTACAAGTTTATTGCGATCGTTTGTAAAATAAAACGTTACAACGCTTAAAACGATGCCGGTCTGCAAATATTTGCATTTTATAGCCAATATTTCGTACCACCGTTTAAAAGTATATTTTGTATCGAAACCACTGATTTTGTACACTGAGACCCAAATTGGAACAAATATTTTTTAACAGCAACACGTTTAATCGACGCTGGTGATAATAAGGCTGGTTCATTTCACACGCAGAGAATTGCAACCGCTGTTCAGCATGGGCATACGCATAGCGTTCTTGACACCATGCCGCGTGGACACGGACGCCTTTTAGATCGTTTAGGTAAAGCTTTTATTAAAATCAATTTTTAGATGTTAATTGTTATAAAATAATTATATTTATTAGTGTTATTTTCACTTGAATCCCTGTCAAACGCTGTGTTAACGTTTTTTTTATGAAACGGAAGCAGCAAAGGAGCATGTAGTTTAAGGTAAGTAAGCAGGTAAGTGCGATTACTGTTCAGTGTAGGAATGCTGCCAGCGTTCTTGGCACCATGCCACATGGGCACGAGCTCCTATTAGATTGCTTAGGTTAGGCTTTTATTATAATAAGTTGCAAATAAATAATAATAAAAATACATAAAAACAAGCTTTCTACATAGCCCCACAACAGTATTCCTTGCCTTGTGGCCACCGTGGACACACAAAAACACCCAGACCCAGAAAAGTAATCTTAATTCATCATTGGCCCGGAAACTGTGACGGGGAACTGTGTAACAGTTCCCTGTTACCGCTGTGACATGTTCAAAGCCTTACTATAGTAATTATTTTATTTAACGATTTTTACATGTGAGGAGAGTAACAAGCGAGTAGGCTATCTCATATTAAGTGGCAGCCTATGGCGATTTACGTTCACTTCAAACAGGACTCAAGTCCTGTCTAAATCAGATAATTGCGTTGCTACTCCTGACAACTAATATTGTAGCCACACTTTTAACTGTAGTCAACAACGACAATTTTCAAAGGTGGTAGAACCGTTAGAGCTCGCCCGGCGCGGCACCACCGCCACCCTCATAACCCGCCGTAAGGCAACGTGTTCTTCATGTATTGTGTTTCGGTTGGGAAGGTGTGGTTGCCGGATACACATTATTGGAGGCGACCATCTTAGTCCTCAAGAGTAGGAACGCATCCGCGTCCATCCTTAAATAGAACTTCAGTTCTATTTGAGATTGGACGTGGTTGTCCATGGGCTGCAGTGACCACTTAACTTCAGGTGGCTTACATGCCCGTATCTTAGATTTTCATAATAAAAAAACAAACTGCACGCCAACCTAAGCACAAGAACTTTAATGGTGGGAGAACTATAGTTAGACCGGGGAGGTACCATCGCCGTAAAGCATTCCTTGTGTTTCACTTGGAAAGGTGCGGTTGCCGGCTACACTATGAAGCGAAGCGACGATTTTAGTCCTCAGGAGTAGCAACGCATCCACATTCAGCTCAGATAGAATTTTGGTTGTATTTGTGGTTGTACGAGGATGTGTATGGACTGCGACTACTTAATATCAAGTGGTTTTCTTGCTCGTTTGCTACTCTTCTCACATAAAAAACCCGATTTGAACCCGATGCGACATAAATGTTCAACTTTAAACTAGACTAAGGTTCTACTGACGTGATTCGTAGATAGTGTGTAGCTATTCCTGAGGACTGAGACTATCGCCTCGCTTCTAAATGTAACCGACAACCGCGCCAAACCGAACTGCTTTACGGTGGATTATGAGGGCAATGGTACCTCTCCCGTTGAATTGTTCTTCTACCACTAGTTAATCAAAAGTTAATCGAAAAATCGGCTTAAATTACTCCTCCTTGACGTAATTAGGACCCAAAATATATTTAGTCCAGTACATACGTTTTTAAGGTAACGGACATAAATTCCATTAACTATATTAAATGACAGCTCAATGGGCAAGTGTGTGCCATTAAAAACACATTAGGGTTCGCAAATCGGGGTGCTTTATAGGTCATTAAGTTAACCCGTGTATTGTGTTTCTTAGCTTCAGGTCTTCTAGCGAATCAAACAAAGAGTGAGGTGACATGAATGGCCGGAAACTGTATGGGTATCGAAATTTACGACCAAAATGTTGGCACTTGAAAATTATATTTCGCTCAACGCTTTTCTCATTTTTATAACGCTTGTTACTGAATATATTGAATGGTTTGTTATTGTGGTGCTTTCTAAGTTATGATATCCTAGTAGTAAGCAGTAATAGCCTAGTAGTAAGCAATAATAGCCTAGTGGTAAACTGTAATAACCTAGTGGAAGCGCTGATAGTTTAATAGCAACCAGTTATATCTTGTGGTGAACAGTGATAGCCTATTGGTAAGCAATAATAGCCCAGTAGCAAATACTGACAGCCTAGTCATAAGCAGTGAAAGCCTAATGGTAAGCAATGATAGCCTAGAAGCAAGCAGTGATTGTTCAAGAGTAAGAAATGGTAGTCTAGTAGCAATCAGTGAGCCCTTGTGATATGCAGTTATGCGCTACTGACAAGTGATGATAGGATAGTAGCAAATCTTGGCAATAGTCTAATGATAGGCCGTGATAGCTTAGTCGTTAGTAGAGATGCGTTGGTAGTAGTGACAGCCTCGCTAAATAACGCTAATTTTCCAATATTAATTGATACAATGAACATTTATTTATTAATCATCCTTAAAATGTTCACACTATTTAGTTATTTTATATTAACTGCAAAAGTAGTAAATCTTCCCAAGAATTCAAATGCACAGTAGCAAATGCATAGAATTTTATTCAGTTGGTCTACAAAGCGTAAGTAGCTTAACGGATTTCAAACGTTCCACGCACTGTGAGCTTTTGGCATAGAATTTTTAAGGATTTTCTAAGAAATCTTTGTATAAAGTATCTTAAAGAAAGCTGTGAAAATATTTTATATACATTTCTAAGACGATAGAAATTGTACAATTCAAAGGTACTGTCGCTACATTTGAAATGTGAAGCAAATTTTGCGTTTGTATGGTAAGTGTTCTGACGGGTCGCATGACAAGCGGAAAGACAGGAATTCGGACAAGCGAACACGCAAAGAGATAGACAGCGGATAGATGGAAAGGCGGATAGACGGATAGGGGGACAAACGGACCGACGGGCATTTCAACAGTGGATAAACATATAAGAGGATAGATAGATAGATAGCAGTCAAAAGAACAAACGGATACATGTACTGGAAGATAGGTGGACAGGCGGGCAGGCGGATAGGCGGATCAGTGGATAGGCAGGCAATTGAACAGGTGGATCAATGAACGGGTGGATAGGTGGACAAGCGAACAGGTGAACAGGAGGGCAGGTGGACAGTTTATTAGGCGGATCAGTAGACAGGCGGGTAGGTGAACAGGCGGATTAGTGGACGGGCGGACAGGTGGACTACCAAACAAATGTACAAGCAACATGACAAAAATATATTCATTCAGTTTTTAGCCATTCGGTTACGGAACTACAAAAAGTACTTGTCAATACTTATCCTTTACGTCAGTAATGATGAATTTAATACAACCTCATTACTTTTTTAATAAGTAGAAATGTGACATAGAGCCTCGTTAGTGAATACAGTCGTAGCTCAGAGAAATTAGGTTAGGAGATTCAATGTGTACTGTGGCGTATTTAATTAAATAAGATATGAAACAAACGTATTTTTACAGAACATGAACGGAATTA
>DWON01010705.1:0-10614 GCA_018251015.1 Phocides pigmalion okeechobee
GGAGCCGAGACGTGGTCCTTCATGCTAGGACTCATCCGGAAGCTCCAAGTTGCTCCGCGTGCTATGGAGAGAGCTATGCTCGGTAGTTCGCTACGAGATAAGATTCGTATCGACGAAATCCGTAGACGAACAAAAGTCACCGACATAGCTCTCAAAATCTGCAGGCTGAAGTGGCAATGGGCTGACCACATCGCCCGAAGAACAGACAATCGATGGGGCAGAAAGGTCCTGGAGTGGTGACCACGTCTCGGCAAAAGGAGCACAGGGCGTCCCCCAACCAGGTGGACCGACGACTTGATAAAGGTCGCGGGAAACCGCTGGATCCAGAGAGCACAGAACCTGTCAGAGTGGCGACACCTGGGGGAGGCCTATGTCCAGCAGTGGACATGTAAAGGCTGGTGGATGGATGGATGATGGATGGTTAGCATGCTCGTTTGCTACTCTTCTCACATAAAAAAAGTTTATTTATACTGTCGCTATAAAGCTATGAAGTGTGCTTCATTAATATTTACTCTATAGCTTAAATCACGGCTATTTCGTCAAAGCCAGGATAGTCTATTAAAAAGTTAGAGAATCTAGCATTCTTTTACTTTGTTTATATTTATTCGCGTCTGCATGTTCACTGTATAAATAGTTTCAGAAAACCATTTGTTTACTTTTTATAATATAATGTTATACCTTTTCTCCTTTCACTATTAACGTAAAAAAACTCACAGCTCAATTTCTTATAGCATGCAATGTGCATCAACATGCAACGACAAAGAATAACCGGATGTACAACGTGTTTTCCACATAAAGTTTCATCAACGTACGTTTACCGGTACTTATCACGTGCGATAAAGCTCGAGGAACGGCTATTTCGTCATAGTCGTGATAGCCTATCACAAATTTCATTTTCACACGGAAAAGTTTGCAAAACGTTTTTTTTTTTCAGTTTTTTGTCGTGTGTGACAATGAAAATTATTTGGGAAAGCTTTTTTTAATATCTGATAGTTTTTTTTTTAATAAAATATTTGAAATATGTGGATGGAATTCACGAACATACAGTTTAACTGATAATAATTTATCACAAATTGTTTAATCCAGGTCGTCGAGTGGCGACCACGTGGCAAAAGGAACACAGGGCGTCCCTGATAAAAATAGCCGGTCATCTCCGGATGCAGGAAGCACAGAACCGGTCAGGGTGGCGGCCACCAGGAGAGGCCTAAGTCCAGCAGTGGACACGTAAACGCTGATGGATGGAAGTAATTACTGCCGCTTCGACAATTGTAATCTGACTTAACTAGCACAAAAGTCCTATCTGATGTTTAACACAAAAAATAGAAAATCCATATAAATCTTACATGTGCGTTTCAAAAAGTATGTATCGTGGTCCAAAGAGATATCTCATTATTTTACTTTGACGGTAATTACATTTGTTATTTAAATAAGTACCTTCATTACTCACTAATGTTGTCGCTCTCAAGAAAAATAGGGTAGTTGCGCTAAAAATAAGGTAGATTGGAACAAAATGTTGTCAACGAATCGGACGACATCACCTGATCGCCCCACCTGCCTATTTCGTTTTACCTGAACTTATTATAAAAATAGACTGTATTTCTAGCTCGTCGGTCATTATATTCGGATGCGTCGCGGTACACGGACAGATCTCTGTTCCTGGCACTTTTTATTGACATTTAGCGATGTGATTGCTATTATGATTGTAACACTAGATTGCAGTGATGGTTTAATTGAATAAGTCTCTAACTTTATATTTGATTAAATCTCTGCAGTATCGCTTCTGATACCCGAAGCGCCCCCTATATTTATACGTGCTCTTCTATATTCTTATACTAATTATTATCTTTAAATGCATTGTTAAAACATATTTTTACAATAACTTTAATGGCTACATTTATTTACACACATACAAATGCACACACACACATACACATACACACACATTATCAAATTAACTACTTAAGCTATCTTTTACACCTTTTTCGAAATTCCAAATTGTAGTTTTGTAATTAAGTTGCTCTTGCATTTACTAATACACAAAATATCGTAAAAACTTAATCCCATTACCATACAATCACATCCAGAATTGAGTCTATCCATGTCGTACAGATGATCGCTTGGCTCAAATCCAATTTATTTGCTACATAGTGGCGATGTGAGTCAAAAAAATGAGTCATAAAAAAGGCAAAAAAAAAAAGCCGCCGCCGGCCGTGTTCCCGCGGGACAACACGCTGAACTAAGGGATATCGCTCAATCAGGACGTTTTGGAAATGGACGAGGGTAAGAGAAAAATTGCAAATGAGAATTTCACTCAAATGTTAACGTATGGAAATACTACGTGTTGTAAACGCATTTAATTTAAAACAAGTAGAATTTCTTTGACGTAATTACTAAAAGGTCAGTAGGTCAGTTAGTAGACAAAATTCAACTTTAATTCATGAAAAAAGTTCTAAAATTCAAATAAAAGCTTCTATGACTTCATCGAGTATTGAAAAATTAACATTTGAAAGCACAAAACTCACAACTGAAAACTAATTAAGTTAATTTGACTTTTAAAATAATTTAACGAACATCTTTACTTTTTACAACTGTTGACAACAGTCTATTATGTGTTTGTCATTGGCAATAAACACTTTGGATTGGAAATATACGCTTGTCGGATACACTTAAAAGCGAGGCGAACATCTCAGTCCTCAGGAGTAGTAACACATCTATGCATGACGTTAGTCACTTTAGTCTTGTTTGAGATTGGACGTCGATATCCATGGGCTGCGAAGACCATTTAACATCACATGGCCTTTCCACTTTGCTTGCTACGTTTGCTAGTTTTTCAACATAAAAATGTATATAATAATACCGTGTGTAATCATACCCTCAACATGGACCTAACTTAACACTTTGACTGCAGCGTTCATATATTACATCGGGTCAACGTTGCCGGAGGCGACCTAAGTTGGAGCTTGTTTCTCTAGAAGCGCCGACAATTTACTAAAATATTGTATTTTTTAAAATCTGTGTATCATCTACGAATACACAGACGTAATGTCTGCTCGCAATCTTGTAACACCAACGTGAGCACGGTGTTTTTGTTCGCCCGTAATCCACACAGATTTGTACGTACAACACAGGTGTGTACAAGCCGTAAGCGCTTTGTGCAACGCATTACGCAGCGGTGTTAACGCTTCCTTGCGGCTACAACACCGCTTTGTAATTCTGGGTGCGACGCGCTTTCGACTCGTACACACTTGTGTTGTACCGACAAATTTGTATGGATTACGGGCGAACAAAAGTGCTGTGTTAACGTCGGAGCTACAAGACTGCGAGAGGAAACAACGTCTGCGTAATCGTAAATGATACACAGATGCTAAAAAATACAATATTTCAGTAAATTGCCGGCGCATCTTCAGTCTAGCCAAATAAGCTCCAGTTTAGTGGAGCTTATTTGGCTAGACTGAAGATGCCTCCCGCTAAACTGACCCGATCTAACACATGTACGCGGCAGTCAAAGTGTTAAAGCCTACGCATTGGTAATATGTTAACTACAAGAGATTGTATCTAGAAACATGTCTCAAGACGACTGTAGGGCTTCTGGATTTTGGATTTGAATGCAACGAACATCGTGTTATGACGTTAGTATGGGTGAGTCTTATTATATTATGAACTTTGTGCGCTCTTAGATATAAAAAACCTTCAGCTTCATTTTCATTTTCACATTCATTAAAAGGTTCAATTCAAAAAAAGATACAATTAGTCTCATATTTGATCGACGCCGCCGGTGACAAGAGGGCTTGTTCATATCTCGCGCAGAAAATTGCGGTTGCTATTCAACGCGGGAATGCAGGTATTCTTGAAATCATGCCGCATGGGCACGGACTCCCTTTAGATTGTTTGGTTTAGGATTTTATTATAATTAGTTTTAAGATTTTTATTATTGTAAATATATATTATATCAACACGTAATTTACACATTTTCCTATGTATTGCGAATATAGCCGACACCGCGAACCATGAAACTGGTTCAAAATATCGACAATAAAAATAGTTAATTGTAAGTACCAGATCCATAGTAAATCGTTCGGATAGAATCTTGTTTGAATGTGTTATTAATTATATCGCCTTAGCGAGCAAAGCCGTAGTCAAAAGCTAACTGTCTGACAAAATTAAGTTAATAAAAATATCAACACATATCGCTTCCTAAACGTTTTATAGGAGCAGTTTCATTACATTCGCTCATTATCAGCGTATTCAACTTTGGCTCCGTCCCAGAAGCGCTCACTCCGAAAACTAATACAAGCCGACTCTTGGATATGAAACATTCATGTTTTTCTTTACATATGTATTTTATGTAACAAAACAAATCGTGTCACATGTTTATAATCTTAATATAAGTAATATGTATATGTAATATGCGTGTGTGTGTGTGCGTGTACGCACGTGCTGCTTACCTATGGACTGTTTACTTCTTTTACACCACGTAATGGATTTCTATACAGTTTTCTTTAATGGAAAAAGCGATTCATCCATCCATTAACCTTTACGTGTCCTCTGCTGGACATAGGCCTCCCCTAGATGCCGCCACTCTGACCGGATCTGTGCCCTCTGCATCCAGCGATTACCCCCTATCCTTATCAGGTCGTTCGGTCTACCTGGTCGGGGCACGCTCTGTGGTCCTTTAGCCTAGACGCGGTTGCCACTCGAGGACCTTTTTGGGCCATCGATTGTCCGTCATTCGATCGATTTGGCCTGCCCACTGCTATTTAAGCCTGCAGATCTTGTCATTACGAATTTTGTCACGTAACTAAATAACAAGCATAGCTCTTTCCATAGCACGATGAGTGTCTCTAAGCTTCCGGATAAGCCCTAATGTAAAAGACCACGTCTCGGCTTCGTAGGTCAACACATCCTTTTTAAACATTTTATACAAAATGGCTGACCTTTGTTTTTTTGACGTGGTAACGTCTTGTATACTATGTATCTAAGAACGCAGCTGCACGCACGAATAAGTATGACTCATTGTCACGTTCCGCCTGAGCCGAGCGTGCAAGCGAGTACGCGGGGTAAGAGATAGAGGCACGATCGGCGTAAGCGTTCGATGTGTGACGCATTTATCATGTATGATAACGTTAATTTTTTAACGTTATTTAGTTCAAATAAATGTAAATTTAACGATAAAATAGTAATTTTCAATTAACTCTTTCTTTGGACTTTACTTTTACTTTCAATAAAATTCTTGAAATCATGATTTTTTCATCAATGTTTCCTTATGACGTTATCACGTAAAATTATCGTCCGTTAACTGTTACCGCCAACCTTTTTATTTTTCAAAAAATCTGTTTAATTTAAGAGAATATGCTCAAACGTGCCCGAGAATGCAGACGAGTTGTTGGAATATGGGTGATACCGCAGGACATGCTAATTACGATATACAGTTAGAAATGCTCCACAACGTGATGACGAGACCTAGGTCTACATGGTGACGCCACGCGGGTTGCGTGATCAGCCCGGCAACTACATTTATATATTCAGCGCACTCCTGGGAAGTACGGCTATGATCGACGTTCCAACGACCGGCACATTTTGGTAGAACTTCTGGTCTAGTGCCTATGTGGCATGGTGCCAAGAATGCTAACCGCATTCCATTGTATTACAATCGCAATTCTTTATGACAAATATGCACCAGCCTTCTTGTCACCGGCCAAGAATGTCAAAGCCAAGCGGTACAAACACGTAATCACTGCTTAGTGAGACATATTTGCGCCGCTTGGCTTCTTCTGAAACCTCCGCCGCAGCTCCAGCCCTTAACACCGTTCCGCCAACGAGAAGGGTCCAACGTATCTACGCATGTTGCGTCCCATACAAGGGCCCTTAACGTACCTTATTAATCTTTTAAAAATTACACTTTACAATTCAATTTAAAACAACATTGTTCTGTCATGTATTGGAACAATATGCCAAACAAAAGTATAGCTTGTTCCTTCCAAATAGGAGCATACAATGTTTTGTATGACCGTCACTTCGAAAGCCGTTGCACGTGACGCCGTGCGGTCGAGGGCATGCAATAAATTTAAAAATACACGCGGCTCTTGATACTGCCTCGCTCGTGGACGATGTCGTTTTGGAAAATACTTTGGAGGGATACGATTGGCTTCCAATCCCTTCCATATCCGTCTCCCGAGCACGGATCTTTTCTTAATATTTGAGTTACGCTTGCAAAGTTGTTTTCCAAAAATACTTTTGAGTGATACGATTGTTTCCATTTTTATCCCTCATCTCGGCACGGATCTGACTGCAGCTCTTTTGACTTATACAAAATGTAAAATCTATTACGAGAATATTATTTTTGACCTATCCTTAGGAGAGCCCCTCCTCTGTATGTATGTATGTATGTATGTATGTATGTATATATATATATATATATATATATATGCCTGTGATAATATATAAGATATTCATATAAAAAGCTTAACACTTACGCGACGCAAACCACACGAGAGGTAATTTTAAATCGCCTCTGCAATATTTCACAAGGCGGCACTTAATATCGGACGCCATGTTTCTGTGTTTACGGCCGCTTTTTAGAGCGTTTACCCTTTAGTCGCTATGTACTATGAATAATATTAAAACCAATGTTGCTTTCAGAAAACCTTTCATATTGTACATTACAGGCGTAGCCCAATAGATGGTCATGAGTATGATAGATGGACCAAATTCGATAAGTTATTAAGTTAAGTTAGTATAAGACCAAGTTCGATAAGTCATTTGTTTCGATGGTAGCGTATGAAAATTAAAAAAATACAAAAGGGATATATAGATTTCTGATACATTTTTTTTTTAATTTGGACTGTTTCTTTTATTTTGATTTGAGGCTGCGGTAAGAAGAAGAAACGACGACAAATTAGAAAATATTGGTAACTGATAATTCATGATGCCTTTTGAGGCCTAAATAACATAATGCATTTCATTATTCCATACATTTCCATTCCAGAAACATTAGTATGAACGTGCTAATTTTCCAGTTCTTTTTAACGATAAACAATAATAAAAAAAATATACATCCGTTCCAATACAATAGTAACGAAAAACGTAATTTAAACAAAAAGTAAACTCGACACTTACGCGACACTGCACGATACACGAGCGGCAATTTTAAATCGCTCCGCCGATATTTCACGTCGCGGAATTTAATATCGGACGCCATGTTCCATGTTTTCCGTGTTTACATTCGCTTTTTAGAGCGTTTACCCTTTATCCGGTATCGAGATGAAAAATGGTTGGAACTGCAACGCGGCTCTTGGGAATTTGCGGGAAACTGTAATTAATAGCGTTGTGGCACTTTCCTCATTTTTGCAAATCACTTACGTCCGATATAGCGCGCATAGTGGCCGTGCCGGCTTGCGAAGCTGTTTTTAGATTCGATCCTCGATCAATTAGATATTACATTGTTACATATTTACTATATTTCTATTCGTTTTTTACAGCGTTTACCCTGTATCCGGTATCTGATTGTAAATGGTTGGAACTGCAACGCGGCTCTTGGGAATTTTCGGGAAACTGCAATTAATAGCGTTGTGTGGTACTTTCCTTATTTTTGCAAATCACTTACGACCGATATAACACACATGGTGGTCGCGGCGGCTCGAGAAGCCGTTTCAGGTTCGATTCCCGATCAACTAGATTATTACTTTGTTTCATATTTGGCAAAGGAAAAAAAATATGAATATATTTACAATGATGAAAATCTTAAAACGAATTATAACAAAAGCCTAACCTAAACAATCTAAAGGGAGTCCGTGTCCATGCGGCATGGTTGAAAGAACACTACCTGCATTCCCGCGTTGAATAGCAATCACAATTCTCTGCGCGAAATATGAACCAACCCTTTGTCAAACATGGACCTATTGCATATTTTCGATATTTATATTCGCTTTTTAGGGCATTTCCCCTGTATCCGGTATCGGATTGAAAAACGGTCGGAACTGCAACGTGGCTCTTGGGACTTTGCGGAAAACTGTAATTAATAGCGTTGTGTGACGCGTTTCTAATTATTGCAAATCATTTACGATCGATGGCGCATGGTCGCTTCGGTTTGCGAAGCAGTTTCTAGGTTCGATTCCCGATTAACTAGATATTAATTTGTTCCATTCCATATTTTCGATATTTCTACTCACTATTTAAAACTTTGATCTCCCGATCGAACTGCAGCCCTTTCAGGGAACACATGATGACGTGGAGCGGATTTTTAAACACCGGTACACAAAATAAGTAAATTTAATTAAGCTTAAGTTTAAATTTAAATATCTTTATTATTTCTTTAAAGATTACAATCACAAGAAATACAGTATTTGAGAAAACAATTTATAGCATCGTACGAGCATATTGGAGACATGTGGGTAATCTACAAAAGTAACATTACTGATTTGCAACTATTGATATTATAAATAAAGGTGGACCATTCACAATGTATATATATATATATATGTCGGAGAGGTCAATAGTACGGGAGTTGCATTATTAAATGAGCCGCAAGCGTTATCGAGGTAAGACGGCGCTTCGACAGAGTCTAGGTGGTGCTGTGCTCGGCGGAGACGCTTACAGAACAGCAAGCCGCCGTTCGAAGAACACGTTTAAGAACTGTCTCACGTCTCGTTGTTGTTATAGTACTTTAAAATCGGTCGAGTGACTTTCACTTCTTCGTTAGTTGCCCGTAGACTCATATTTTGCCTACAAATAATGTCTGAATATAAAGATACCCATTCTTATCGACCACCTGACTCCGAAACACACACACATATATTTATGTATATTCCGTTTTTTCCAGCCTTCCAAGATGTAGCATTTTAATAGTCTTTTAAATGTTGATAGTTTTTTAGAGTTTTTAATATTTGTAGGTTTTTAATATTGTACATTTTAGCAACCTCAAAAGATTTAATTTTTCTTTCCTTATTGTGTTCTAAATTTTTGTATGTGTATGTTTTGGGCCCGTCTAAGATTTCGATTGTATATATTTATATTTTTTGTAAAAACTATTTGCAATTTAATCTCATTGTTAAGTATTTTATGCATAAGAATGCATGTGTTGTATTTCTAACTTTTTTAAATGTTCATCAATTTTCATGTTTAAAATTTATACTAGGAATACAGTACGTAAACATTACTTCCTAATAAACATCAAAAATAGTCGACTCAAGTGAGACATTCACAATTAATTCGCTCGTAACACGAAAATCGACAAGCCGAATCCTCGCCAAGTCGGCACATTGTTGTCGGGTTTTAATCGCTTGTCGCTCTTCTCGCCAACTAACAGACAAACATACTTTGTTTATATATACAACATTCTTTTTCAAACATAAGCTAGCTTAAAATTTTGTATGAATAGTTATTTAACCATACTATTTTATTTTATGGATGAACTATATTGTTAGCACTGATTTTGATATTTTAGAAAACATGAGCGATATGTATGATTTTCAACTAATATTATCGGAATTTCCACATTTTATTTTTACGGGGTACTCATGATTATCGATGTGATTGCCGATACTTCGAACCACGAGTTTCGACGTGACCGCGAGCCATGCAACTGATACGAAATATCCGCGATCAAAAAATCGTTAATCGTGATTACTACCGGATAAGTAACGTAGTAGAAATTCCAGAATGCACTTGGAAAAATCGTTGTAAGAGGTGCGTGTCAAGGATTTAATCCCAGGAAACCCCGTGTGAGACTATCACTGTTTAGCTTCAACATCGGAAAGTATCAACACCCAAAGTGGGAGAACTATAGTTCGACCGGGGAGGTACCATCACCACCCTCATAATTCGCCGTAAAGCATTACTTGTGTTTCGGTTGGAGAGGTGCGGTTGCTGGCTACACTTTGAAGCGAGGCGACCATCTTGGTCCTCGCGTAGCAACGCATCTATGTTCGAGCTCAGATAGGATTTCGTTCGCTTTATGGTTGTATATGAATGCCTATGGGCTGCGACTACTTACCATCAAGTGGTTTCCATGCTCGTTTGCTACTCTTCTCACATAAAAAAACCGAACCGAGCCCACAGAGCTTCGCACCGAGTGAGTCATTAAGATTTCATTTTCGCAAAACATTAAAACCGACAAGCGAGCTGTGCCAAGTCGGCACACTGCTGCCAAGAGTTAATCGTTGGTCCCTGCATGGGCGCCAACCAACACAAACAGATGTGTTAATTTACACATAATAAAACGTACATGTCTGGCTGTTCGTTGACTCGCTGGACATGTTTGTAGTCTCTTTATCACACGTCATAAAGTCAACTTGTTTCTAACAAACAATTTAATCCACAGAACTGAATTACGTATTTCTACTAAAGTATTATCAACTATGTAAAGTAAATTTTACAATGTACTGGGTCTTCACGGTTAAAACTTTGTAATTGCTGATATTTCAAACTAATCACATGACTCGTGGTCACGACCAAACAGTAGATGTAAAGTAAATACTTAATATACTTGCATTCTATTATATTTTAAATAAATATTAGAAAAAAATGTATCTTAAATGTGTTTAAAGGTGGTAGAGCCCTTAGAGCTCGCCCGGGGCGGCACCACCGCCACCCTCATAACCCGCCGTAAAGCAACAT
>DWON01010706.1:0-10613 GCA_018251015.1 Phocides pigmalion okeechobee
GCCGAAATTAAAGGTATATAATCGATCGATATAACTCAATTGAAACAATGTTTTGCTCACAGCCGACTGATTTTACATTGTATCCTTGACATTCATTAAGTGTATGTAAATACGTTATAATAGTTGAATGTGAACTTCATCTCTTATGGCTATTTCTCTTCGTTTATCGTTGCTCGTCTACAATGCAACAAGTACTTTAAAATGACAATTGCCTTCTCCGACGATTTTGAATGACTTGAATAGCATTATTAGCGTTAAAATTCCATTGTGAAAATTTGTCGCAAAGTAAATATTTTGACAAAAGTCCGTTGCGCTGTATTGAGTTACTTAAAGTACAATTGGTTTGAGTGACTACAATAGAAGGCTACTTAAAAAAAGCCGGAGTTAGAGATCTGATATGCAATTTTAGGACCGTAGCTGTACTCGTAAGCAAAATTGGTACCAATTTCAGGTTTGAAGAGATTTTTTGTATAAGTATTCTCAATATTGTTGTCAAGTGTGACAACAATATTGAGAACTAGAGATCTATCAATTTTCAATTGGCTAACGTCTTCAGTAAGATTGTCTATGGTGTAACATTTCCTGTTCTGAGGGGAGACAAAACCTAGAAGTAGAATAACTATGGAATTTAATGTAATTAATGCAATTGAATATGCAATCCATTCAATGTTAGCTGGTGATAAGTCTCCAAGGAAAACGTTAACCGGCTAAAAATGATGAAAGAATCAAATTCTGCATTCCTATTTTTTTAACTACCCAAGTAAGGTGTACTTACCATTAACCATTTTTTTAAATTGTCGACACTTGAAACCATGATTCGAGGTCTCGGCTTAACGGAGTGGCGGGGGAATCTGCTGACAACTGCTACTGATGAATTTGTCTATATACCCTACGACTAGTTAGTTTTTCTCTTTTGCATTCCACATCATATTAGCCGTGACCACAAGGTATGTAACTTGTTCGAAATATCAGCAATTAAATAAAAACGATTAGCGTGAGTTAGTACTCACGACTACTAATGTATTAGAGTAGAGATTGAGTATTAGGATTAGTATTACTAGATATTAGTTTAAGATCATACGACCGTGATTTTTTAGCCGGTCGAAATCTGGCATAACTACTTGCTCGCCCCCGCAAGTAAATGGTATCTATGATTTATTTTCCGACGTTTAAAAATTGGTCTTGACGTAACTTAATTATGACATAACTTCGTAGTTTTGTGTATAAAGAAAGCTGATACATTTTGGCTACCATTCATGATTTCGCCAGTAATCTATTACTCAAAAACATATCTCTGGCCGGTATGTAGATAATATCTAAAGATAACGAACTAATCTCCAAATTTGTCGGTTAACTCGTCTGATCGTGACGTCACTGAAATTTGATCTCTTGAATGTCAGATTAGAGTATCTCGGACAAACAATTTGGAATGACAGGTACATGTTTATTTTTCTACTTCTTAATGTGTTAGGGAAAATGGCGAGAGAGAAAATTGTACGTATCACATGATAACAGGAGTAAGTAAGTCATTCCTCTATAAAAAGAATAAAAAAATATCACTGCTTAAACTATCAAGCATAAAGTAAAGGACTACATACCTAAGACTTTTGCATGAAATTCTTAAAGGTGGGCGAGGTCTACTAATGATCTTATCCTTCTCAGTCTGATGGGAGATCGATGACCAGATGTGGGACAGTAATGAGTTGATGATGATGATATTTAATCATCATCAGTGAATTAAGGTTCCACTACTTGGCATGGGTTTTTGTCTCTAATTGAGTTGAGTCTCTAATTAATACCTGGCTATGTTCTACCATTCTGGCCAAGTGTGGTTTGATGAACTTCAAAACCCTTTGAGAACTTAATAGAAAACATGGGAATCATGATATTTTCTTTACATTAAAGTGAGTAATAATTATTTCCTAACATGCATACAGTATTGAAAAAGCATAGGTTGGCCAGGGATTCAAATCTAGCACTGAGAAAACGGAATCTTATCAGTGCTAGATTATAAGGTAGGTAGAACTGCCGTAGAGGAACGGCAACGAGTTCTGCCACCGTAATGTTTATGTATTAATTGAACGTTTGCCATAAAATTTGTGGCAAAAGACAAATTTACTGACAGCATGTTGTATTAGGCCAGGCTTTGGAATTCTAATATCAAATTTGAATGTACTGATGGGTGACCTCCAGCCCACATGGCGGGCGGCCCACACCAGCCAGTCATTTGCGATTCGGGCCGCGTATCCATTGTTCAACTTTTATTTGAATTCGGAATCCCCGATGTTTCGACAGCTTGAGACCCCGTCATACTGTTAACGCACCATTTTACCAAGAGCTATGCCAACTGTAACTAAATTATCCCTTTCGCCATAAGAAAACATAGAAAAAAAATAAGGATAAGCTCCAGATATACTGGATGTTTAACGTGGTCAGTCCGACTTTCCCTAATGTTTGCAAAACTCAATGTCGTCATTTTAGATATCTTGGCGTTTGATCAAAAGGTTTTAAGGGAAATGTGTGCCAAACAATGTCACTTTCATTTCATGTTATTACAATCGAACCACTAAGAACTTTCACATATAATTATCTATATTCTTAATTTATATCAAATATATTAATTAATCATACTCAAAAATGTAGAATAAAACGTTCTTGATTTCTTTGTTTTTGTTAATCCCATTAGCCTGTAGCTACCAAACGTAGTACTGAAGGCCTCAAAGCTATCCACTTTGAAAACCTTTCGTTTACCTACAATTGTTTTTATGTAGGATGTCATTACCAAACATTATTAAAATTCAATTTCTCTTAACAATAATTCAAACAGTTTTGATTTATTCTAAAGAGTCTTAAAGTACAATCGTATTAGCGCTCAGGTAACCTTAGCAGAACTTAGTCTGAAGTAGGAGCAACTGTTACCACCGGTTATTTTTTTTAAACTGAAATATCAAACAAACATACAGTCCATACAATGATAAGTGGTCTATGAACGAACATCTGCAAGTTCTATAAAACGGAAAGCCAGTTGAAGTCAAATAAATGCGTTGCATCTCCTAAGGATATTTGCTACTTACGAACATCTGCAATTTCTATAAACCAGAGATTCAGTTAAAGTTCAAAACACGCGTTGTAACTCATGAGAACTTTGATTGTCTCATGTGTGTGTAATCCACATCAATCCCTGTAATCCAAAAATTACTTCACGGTAGAAGTGAGTGTAAACGTGGTACTTCCACAATCGAATCCTAGAGGTATTAACTTATCCCCTTGGTATTAATATTATTAAACTCACCTTAACAAAATAAAAACATGTCGAAATATCAATCATTTGACTATTAATATGAATTTCTAAGTACTATCTAAAGAATTTCTTTTGTAAATATCTCTGTTAAATTTATTTAAGTGATTTTTTGGTTTCCTAAACTTTTAATTTTAGACGTAACAGATACGTCTACGAGTTGTGACAAACTATAGTCAAAATTGCAAATTTAGTCTATGTTTAAGTCCTAAAAAGGACACAACAGAAAGAGTATAGTAATTATTGGATATCGCAACAATGGGTTGAATAAGTGGTAAGTTTTCAAGTATTCGAGTATTGAAAATGAACTCATTTGGTAATGACAAGTCTTGAGGTTCGTGTCATACAATGGTGGATCACAAACCACTTTCGCGGTTCCACCAAATGTTCCTCGCGTCCGTGTGCGGTCGAATAAAAATCTATGGAGATACCACCTTGTAAGAAAATAAGTATAATAATGAAAATCTTAAAACTAATTATCCGTGGCCATGCCACACGGTGCCAAGAAAACTAGGTGCATTCTCATTGTTTTTTTTATTTGTGAGAAGAGTAGCAAACGAGCACGCATACCACCCGACGTTAAGTATTCGCAGCTCATAGATAACCATACAGGTACAACCACAAACATAACCGAAATCCTATCTAAACTTGAACGCAGACTACTACTACTCCTTGCTACTCCTGAGGTCTAAGGTCACCTCACTTCAAAGTGTAGCCAACAACAACACCTCTCCAACCGAAACACCAGTAAAGTTTCCGGCGGGTTATGAGGGCGGCGGTGGTACCTCCCCGGTCGAAGTATAGTTCTCCCACTTTATTAACTGCATTGCATTTAAATCAATTTAAAAACACACTTCTTTTTATTACAGTTAAATCGCAACAGCAATTTAAGACTAAATGCAAAAAAGGGCATTCATATATCCCAATACAAATGGAGAAAATTAAAGCAGTTTACATATAGATATAAATTAATTATGAAAAGTCACAGGAAATGCTCGTTTGTGGTCGGAATTAAAACACATAAAGCATAAAGGTATAATATATACAAGTCTCACTCTCTGTAAACTCAAAAATATTTTTGGGCATATCATTTCTGATTATTATTTCATAACTACTATTGTGAGAATTATCTCAGGAAATACTCAGCGTCAAAAAGATAGTAATAGTCGGAGAATCAATACTACTCGGAAAAAACTAATCACACAGCGAACAGGAACAGTGAGAATCAGAATGTAAGAAATAAAGATGAAATTATTTTTCACTTGATGAAATAGAAGAGGAATATCATGAGTTTTTCATAATATTATTAGGGAGCATCCGTGCTCGATAGAAGACTAATGGACGCTTAAAAATCCTTTATTTTTTTGTTCTTTTGATTTTGTCATATTGTAATGACTGTCGGCCGCAATGATAAAAGAAGAGGACTAAGTAATCTTAATTTACTCTCCATTATTTATTTTATTTAACAATTAAAGATCATTTGTGCTATTGTTATAAAAAAATGATATTTTAAGTTGAATACGACTCCATACCACTTTAATCTCTTAAGGCATATTATCCTCGGACGCTGAGTATATGTTGTGCATTGTTAATAGAGTGATCGCTGATCGCTGTCCTTGACAGCCGGTACAATGCAATAAACAGCGACGTAATGACCCCGTGATAAGTTATTTAAGTCCACCATCCGCCTGACTCAATAACATTATTAAGATATTAAGTAATAAAAACCTTAAATTGTTCATAAAATATGATGATAATAATTTAAAGGTTACAAATACCATAACTAGGGTCTAAAGGTCTAAAGGTGGGAGAATTATAGTTCACCGGGGAGGTACCACCGCCGCCCTCATAATCCGCCGTATAGCTTTACTTGTGTTTCGGTTGGGGAGGTGCGGTTGCCTGCTACACTTTGAAGCGAGGCGTCCATCGTAGTCCTCGGGAGTAGCAACGCATCTATGTTCGAGCTCACATAGGATTTCAGTTATATTTGTGATTGTACATAGATGTCTATGGGTTGCTACTACTTACCATCAGATAGGGTAATGAATGCAAATGTAAAAGTATTTGTTTATACGTCCAAAATTATACACCTTTTTCTGCCTTTATTGCGAGTTCAAGGTAAGTATTGAGAGATTCTCCTTTGTGTGTTAGTTCGGTGATTTTATAATGCGCTCTTGATTCAGTCTCTGTACACACAACTAGTATATTCAGTTAGATACTTTCTAGTACCTACCTTTGGCTGATGATGGATAGCAATTTATTACGAGGAAGTGTTTTTTTTATATAGGGATTCAAATATGACCTCTACAAAAACTCCTTTCTTAGTGCTCACTTATGCTATACATAATTATCTGCAAAAATCAGCAGTTGGTTCAGCTGTTTTTACTGCGAGTTGATCTCTAACTCAGATACCGGTACCAAACCACTTACTTTTTTATACTTCGATATATTTATAATATAGTAATATCTTATGCTTACAAAATCATCATTTAAAAAAAATTGTCTTCTCTTCATTTTCGTCTTGTTAATTTTTCTTTAAATTTTGGAGTTATTTAATCCTCTGTGCCAGTGACACTAATCCGCCATTTATTAAGCCCGAACGTTTGCGAAACATTTATAAACTCATTAGCCATATGTCCTTGCGGGTATCATTGAAATGTTTTTTAGAAATAAAATCGTGAACTTTGCGGTCGGCATATGCAGGATTAAGTATTTAGATTCTGGTCACAGCTTTCACCTGTCTCGCGGTTTCTTCTGTGCCAGCAGGTTGCTAAACAAATAAAGACATTGGATATGCATCATTCTTGATTTTTTTAGCCCGTTTTAGTTTCATTTCTTACTCCTAAATAGCTCACAGTGGTAGATGTAACTATTGATCAACGACAAAGGTACTACAACTACCTTTGTAATCCGCCGTGAAGCTACTCTTGTATTTTTTAGAAAAGTGCGGTTGCTGACTTTTAAAAGCGAGGCAACCATCTTAGTCCTCAGAAGAGGCAACATTTACGTACGACCTCAAACAAAACTTAAGTAATAGTTGAGGTCGCATGTGAATGTTCGACAGCCGCAGCATTCTTTAACATGAAGTGGTCGGTATACTTGTTTTCTGTTTCTCACATAAAAACTACACCAAAAAGTATGCAGTCCGCCTAATGGCAAGTGGTTACTGACGTCCATGGAAATTTCTAACTAACTTCATATTGAACAAGAGTGAAAAGTAAAGTAGATCAAAGATACATTATCAATTCTGAGAAATAAGTTGCTCGACTTATATGTAAGTGAACCGTCAACCATGCTTTTCTACCGAAATTCAAAACTTTCTTCACGCTCGATGTAGGTGTAGCATTGGCAACTTCTGCTGCGGCATTACTTCTCGCAAGAAGCGGTGTTGGTGAGTAGGGGTTAGTGAGTCTCCGACAAGATTTTAACGACAGTTATAAGAATTAAAGAAATCTATTTCTTAACGTATGTTACGAAGCACGCAAGAGCGCATAAAGTTCTACCACTTTTGGTCACCCATCCCATTTTTTTTTATTTATTTATTTCAGGCTACTATTTTGACCACACGTAACGGTACTTCGAATCGCTTTCAAATTGAAAGGTGGTAGAGCCGTTAGAGCTCGCCCAGGGTGGTACCAACGCCACCCTCATAACCCGCCGTAAAGCAACATGTTCTTCATGTATTGTGTTTCGTTTGGGGAGTTGTGGTTGCCGGATATACATTATTGGAGGCGAGTTCATGGGCTGCAGTGACTACTTAACACCAGGTGGCCTGCATGCTCGTTTCTTACTCTTTCGCAATAACAAAAAAAGTATTAGTAAGCATTATTATTCCAAATGCAGCGGCGTAATAGTAAATGACGCAACATTGGGCAAGACACCTTTTGGCGTACTGCAGTCAACTGAAACAAAAAACGATATAAATCATAAGTCCATTACACGTTGTGTTGTGAAAGATATAATTGGTTTTGTCTATTTATAATAAGTGGTAAATGGCGTTTAATTAATGGGAGCTCAGAATGATGAACAGAGATGGTCCATTGCTAAACGTGGTTAATCTTCAAGCCCACTGAATGCGTGGGTTTATGTGGGATATGTTTGAGTTTTTACAAAATCTATCGATTGTTATTAAGTAACACTCAAATGCCTGATTATTTCTGTATTACGATTTGTAAAAAAATTTTTTGGTCTGGTTTGAAGAGTATAAACTCTATATATATATAAATATTTATCTCTATATATGTATATATAACGCGTCTGGCTAATCTCAAATATGACTTTAATTCGACTTAGGCTTATTATAAAACTTCATAAACTGCAATAAGTAATCACCATTAGGTAAACTATTTATTTGTTAGCTACTTCCAATAAATTAGAAATAAAACTGGTCAGAATGAAGCTGATTATTCAACGAGGTAATGTCGCCAGCGTTTTGAGAACTTATCCAAAGGACTTGGATGAAAGAAATACATTTCATATATTCAAATATTTTTATATTTTATTTACTAACTTTTACTTGTATTAAGGTTTATTAAGTTTTAAGGCACCTGTGTTACGCATCGTTAACACGTTTATGTGGGTATAAAAACAATTTAATATACATATATTTTGTACACAAAATATGTGCCAATTTGTGAGACTAAATTCTTAAACGTTTTTATATATATTTTGTTTTATCTTGCTTTACTGTAAAAATTAGCATTTTATTAAATTTAAAAACATTTTTTATTTAAAGAAATCTCAAAGTAAAGCTTTGGTATTTTTCGAAAATCATCATATACTTTTCAGTTCTTGATTTAAGCATTGTTTCTAAAAAAGACCTAAAATCTTTTATATCAGTAACTTTTTTTTTGTAAAAGGGAATGACGATATTTTGTAATTATCAACCCGTGTTCCCCTATTATTTGACAGGTACAATTCCACCAGAAATTGTATTAATTATAATAATTTTGACAGGTCTTGTAACACAAAATTCATTCTACATACAAAATTAAAATAATCTATTTATAATATAAAATATTGAATGAATGACCGATTGAAAGTTTTGAAAGCTCGTTCGCGTCACAAAGGGTGTGGTAACAGAAATGTAGAGTCATCAACATAACAAAGTTGAGGAGCCTGACATTTCATATTGTACTTATTAGCATACTGGCCAGTGTGGACTCTGCTTTAATTTAAATTTTTAAGCAGCCTTTCACAATACTTGTATGTAGGTACCCAATACGTAGTATTGTCAGGCATACGCGCTAAACGTGAGTAATGTTTATAAACAGGATAAATAATCTTACATTAAAAAAATTGCTAAGTAATTCGCGTAAAAAGAGTGTTAATAAATAATCTCGTGCTTTAACTATAAAATCAACATGAAGAATCCAAGTATAGTGGTAGAACTGTAGTTCCAGCGAGGAGGTACCACCTTTTTTCCTTTTTTCTGTTTCAGTTTTAGAGCCATAGATGCCGGCTACACTTAGAAGGAAGACGGTCATTTTGTCCTCAGGATAGTAACGCAAGTATAAACGATCGTTGCGTCTGGACGTAGTGACTAGTTGACATCGGGTGACTTGCATAATCGTTTGCTATTCTTGTCACAAAAAACGGTAAAATATTTTTGTAATTTTTAAACTCAAGTTAATAAAATATATCAAGCATACAAGTCTCACAGTCTAATATTTTAGACCGCGATACATTATAGTCATTTAAATATAAAATGTCATCACAACTAGATGACACCTAAATCGCACAATACTCGTACCACGCTGCATTAATCCGGATTTGGGCTTCAATTTCTTCATAATTGCAAGTAAAAAAGTACAAATGCTTAATTTTAAACGAAGCATTTTTAAGCGAAAAGTCATAAAATTACATTTATTTCATTCTTTTTCCATTTGTGTAATGCGAAACTAAAATATCTGAAAAATCAATAATTCTAATTAAGTTGATTATACACACTAATTACCAATTAAAAGTAATGGTAACATCGGTAAAAATGTGTAGATACTTATTCGAACATTTTAACGTGAGGAAACCAATTTCTAAGTAATAAAACCACATTAATATCCATAATAATTGAATCACTTAGGACCATTGACAAATAGTTAATCTACCGCTTACCGTTCATTCAAATCGATATAACGATAAAACGATTACCCGACAAATTTGTTTAAGACAATAAAACAAAACATCTGCCCACTCCCCAGTTCAAATTGTAATAAAAAAGCAATCCAAATATATATGAATGGACGTTGTAAGAATTAGTATGGACAGGTAGCTCGAATTTATGAAGGACGTCCCGTAATGAAAATAATTTACCTTTGAATTATCAAATGTAAAGCAGTTTCGTTATACATTTATGAAAATAAACTGTTTTCATATGTCCTTACTTCCTTGTACACTACACGTGTATTTCTCTAAAGAAGAAACATATTGATTGCGTAATTGATTGAGAAAATTACGCAAACAAATCGACCATTTACGACAACAAAGTGACTTAAACACCTCAATTTTACAGGAGACTAGCATGTTAACCACCTGATGCTAAGTAGTCGCAGCCCATAGACATCCACGTACAACCACAAACACGACCGAAATCCTATCTGAGCTCCAACCGAAACAAGTAATGCTTTACGGCGGATTATATGGGCGGCCGTGGTATCTCCCCGGTCGAACTATAGTTCACCTTTAAAATTACTTACTACTTGCAAAACCTAGTAACAATATAAATTTGTCTCAGATTTTTACCTACAGCTTGGTAATACTAAGCCCTGACTGAGATAGGTGTGATTAGACGTAGTGCGTGGGCAGGCGGGCTGTCATCGCGCGAGGGTCATTGTGTAGTACAAAAAATAACCGTAGAAAAGGCTTGATAGACTTCAAGTTAATAACTACTATCGTCACACTTATTTATGGTACAAGAACAGCAAATAATCGTCGTTGTAATCGTTAATAGTGAGTGCCCGGTAAAAACCGTAAAGCACCGGTTAAAAAATAATAGAATAGAAAGAATTGTAAGCCACTAAATATTAGATATTCCACTAAACAGCACAGGACACAAAAGGGCAAAAAGTCCATTAAACAGAAATGAAGTTCTATTTGAGACCCTATGTAGCCTGCAAATGGTTTCAAGCCACTACATATTACATAGTCCTTCAGACAGAATTGAAGATTTCTCTTAAATTATTTATAGCGTTGTCATTCTTGAGTATTAGAATAATTATAAAAAGTGGTAGAGCCGATAGAGGTCGCCCGGGGCGGCACCACCGCCACCCTCATAACTCGCCGTAAAGCAACATGTTCTTCATGTATTGTGTTTCGGTTG
>DWON01010707.1:0-10613 GCA_018251015.1 Phocides pigmalion okeechobee
ACGCATCCGCGTCCATCCTTAAATAGAACTTCTGTTCTATTTGACATTGGACGTGGTTGTCCATGGGCTGCAGTGACGACTTAACACCAGGTGGTCTGCATGCCCGTTTCTTACTCTTTCGCAATAAAAAACAACATAAAAGTTACTATATGCGTATGTAACCACATCCAATGAGTTTTTACTCAATATTAAGTAATCGAAAATAAAATATAATTAAAACACTAGATAATACATATTATTTGCTTTTTACTTTTGTTTTTTTAATTGTGCTGTTGTATCTGATTTTGTCTTCCTATAGTTCAAAAGTAAGAGGGTACGTTTAGTGGTGAGATATATTCTTTCCGATTTTAGAAGCAAATGTAAACTTTAGGCTAAAACAATTTTTTTATGTGAGAAGAGTAGCAAACGAGCATGCAAACCACCTGATGTTAAATATTCGCAATCCATAGACAACCACAAACACGACCGAAATCCTATTTGAGCTCGAACGTAGCTCGAACTCCTGAGAACTAAGATGGTCGCCTCGCTTGAAAGTGTAGCCGGCAATTGCACCTCTCCAACCGAAACACAAGTAATGCTTTAGGGCGGATTATAAGGGCGGCGGTGGTACCTCCCCAGTCGAAATATAGTTCTCCCACGTTTCAATTGCAGAAACAGGCACAATGTCACCTCATTTATATATGTAAGTAACGTAAAATATAAAAAGTAAAGTAAAATATAAATTTCACAGCGGATTATGAAATAAAAAATAGGTCAGAAAATAAAAATAAAATGTTTATTTTTCTTTCTTTCTTCTTTATTTAATCGAACTGTACAAGCGAGAGAGACGCGGGCCAAAAACTGACAATAATTTAATACCTTTTAGGTATATCTCATTTTATTATAAAGTACGCTGTTGCTTTTTATGAAGCCAATTTATTGTCATTCACTAAACTTTCGGTCCATAACCTTGTCATAAGGGAGAAGTTACGAGCACGACTCTATTTACTGAAGAGAAATTGACCGTTCTTAATATATGTATATTTGTAGAACAACTCACACGTTTAACTAGCCATGACAGAGTAGGAAACGGGGTTTCCGTTAGTTGGAATGATAGATTTCATTGCTTCTTATGGACAACCTGTTATGTTGTTGTTGTTATGTTTACAATAATAATGAAGTAATAACAACAACACTTTCCACACTCATAGCCCCTTACTAGGATTGCCTATGTTATGGTCGCTACGGACACACACAAAGACAAACACATAAAAATCTAGACTAAAAACAAACAACTAAATACATCATTCATGTGTTTGCTCGGCGGGGAATCGAACATAGTATCCTTTGCGTAGCAGACCGGTATGGTTACTGTTGCGACATCCGATATGTCACAAAATACAATGATACCAAAAATATTGTCAATAAAAAGATATAAGTTTAAACTTGAAGTTTCATCTGTATTCGATTACAGGTGCGTTGCTACACCTAAAGGCTAAGATGGTCGCCACATTATGCGGAAACAAAGCCACTCATTATTACAAAAACGAAAGACTATCTTTCCTGTTATTGTGCCTTTTGCATAATTATTTATCTAATCTTAGGTGAATCAAGAATACCTGCTATAATCAAAAGGTGGTAGAGCCGTTAGAGCTCGCCCGGGGCGGCACCACCGCCACCTTCATAATCTGCCGTAAAGCAACATATTCTTCATGTATTGTGTTTCGGTTGGGGAGGTGTGGTTTCCGGATACACATTAGTAGAGGCGACCATCTTAGTCCTCAAGAGTAGAAACGCATCCACGTCCATCCTTAAATACAACTTCTGTTCTATTTAAGGATATATCTACGCGGTTGGTTATGTGGTTGTCCATGGGCTGCAGTGACCACTTAACATCAGGTAGCCTGCATGCCCGTTTCTCATGCTTTCACAATAAAATATATATATTATATTGTACTCCATTATATACTCCAAAACAACATAAACTTCAATTTATGTACCATACTGATCTGACATGGAGTTGATTCCGAGTTCGATTCACGGCTAGGTAGACATCTGAATGGTGAATATAGATTTCCTTCCTGAGTCTGGGTGTTTATGTAATCGTCTTGTTCATGGCACTCACGAAACATGCAATCTTAGTATAGGGAGGAAGTGTAGTAAGCATTATTTGTATCCCAGTACAAACTGAATGTGCGTTATTCTTTCCTGTTGTTACGACTCTACATTGGATAGTGGTTTATCGTCATGTTTCAAATTTAACGGATGTTTGTAGAGTCCATTACGTCTAATGTTACACTCGTATTTGATGTTGCAATTTACTTATATGATAAGCGTTTTCTCTCTGCTAACATGTTTTTTCTTTTATACTGTTTTAAAATGTTTTTTATAGATACTGAAAGATATTACTGAAGAAAAGTTTTATTAAATTTATTATTAAATAAATTTATATCAAATTTGTGAATTTAATATTATTAGCAGTGATTTAGCTGTTTCCATTTTTTTCTCAATATTTTTGTCTATTAAAATAATGATTATTATTTTATACATATAAATAAATTATTAAAATAAAAAATGTCCGGATAGTCACTTATCGATGAAGCATATTGTATTATTAACTAAATCTACTTTATTTAAAGGAAAATTACATGTAAATAGACACAATCATAAACACACACAGTATTAGTTTTCCTTTGACCTCGTTGTGTTTTGTGCTATAAATAGAATACTTCGTACGCCGTACTTTTAGTCGTAAATCTACTGGAAGTACACTGTGTAATGTGAGCTGATCACTGCTGTGATCACACGAGATAGCGTTAAGTGAAGTAAATAGTGGAGATGAAAACACACGGAGTTATATACTGCTACTACACGCGGACTAGCCGTTTTTTTTTAATTACAACAATTTCGTACTTGACATTCGTAACTCCGCCCTTTCTAATATTATGTACTATATTCTATATACTACAAATATACTAATATACATGCCAATAATTTTATCAAAGTAACACTCCAAGTTAAACATTCAAGTTAACCACGCTATATTGAAAGTCCAACTGTTATAATCCGTACATTTTCGGAGTACATTATTTTACGATATAAAATCAAAGTGACGAATATGATTCTTAAAACAGAACAAGTGTATGAGAATAGAGTTATGATATTTAATATAAATACAAATTCAGGAAATTTTTACTTGTCATTATTTGCAGTTTTCTGTTCAACTGATCAACACGAGAGTACTTTATGACATTCACCGTACAAATGCATATAAGTAACGTTTCCTAAAGACAGATTCTTCTCTCTTGGAAGCGATTGTCATTTGTCTAGTCTATTGGCGGAGCGTGACGCACTACACATACGCTCCACTGCCTTTAGTAATCGTCTTATCATAGTATAAGATATTATCGACATGATTTTTCTAATTTGACTATGTATAAAATTTTACTATGCACCGGGTAGTCACAATTAACGATTTTTGATATATTGAAACCGTTGCATGGCTCGTGGTCATGGTTAAACTGATCGCCTTAAGGTAATAACCTTCACAAATTAACCCGAACACGTGCAGCCGTGATCACGAGTCATGCAACTGGTTCGAACTATCGGCTATCAAAAGTTGTAAATCGTGAAAACCCGGTACATAGTAAAATTTAGAAATTGCGCGATTATATTACTTTAAAATCATAAATGTGTCAAATATTAGTCAGTGTCATTAATAATTTAGGTACAGCTTATAAATTTTATTTATTTTTGAGTAATTTTGCAGCGCAGCAATATCAAAATATGCTGTTTCTTGTGTTTATTTTCCATAATCAATAAAAGATTACGAAGATCCTTTTACAGCGTATAAGGAGCAAAATGTATATGCTCTCTTTAGGTAAGATACAAGTTTTGTCTAAGATCCGTCATAGATTCACATGCATGCTATCTCAATTGTCCGCCTCGTATATGCAAAAAAGGTAGCTTCAAAAAAGGTAGCTTCAGACGAAAACGGTACTAAAGTTTAACGACGTGTGTTGCGTAAACCTAACACTGTCATGATAATATATCGTCTATCGTTGTCCGTACGGGGCTGGATCGCTGACACTGTGATGGAAACGATACTGTCACAGCATTCGAGGCACGAACTTTAAATCACGCTTGTCGCCGGTTCGTACCGACTGTGATTTTAATTTACGTGTCATGGTCGGTATTGTAAATTTTGTTTCGATAATTAATGCTGAAATCAGTTACTTAAGACCTACTTGACGGGCATTTGAACACAGCTTAGCGAGGCTGTAAAGAGGCTTTGTATCTGCTTAGTTTCTTTGTAGTCAGTAATACATCTTCAATGTACACATTTTATGTGAGAAGAGTAACAAACGAGCATGCTAACCACCTGATATTAACTAGTCGTAGCTCATAGACAACCGCATACAACCGCAAACACGGCCAAAATCCTGTCTGAGCTTGAACCTAGATGCGTTGCTACTCCTGAGGACTAAGATGTTCACATCGCTTCAAAGTGTAGCCGGCACCCGCACATAGTGTACTAAACGAAGATCGATATTCACGGTACGTGTTCACCAATCTCTGCCCTTTACATTAGTGGAGGAAGAACACCGGCGTGCGACGGAGGGAAATGAGGCTTGAATCACACGCCTGATTTATTCCTCAAAGGCCTTGTTCACACTATACACGTGCTATGTAACTTAAATTTAGACGCCTGTCCGTGATTTCGAAATGGTTTAAACTTGAAACGAATCTAAAAAATCAACAAAGCATAAGGTTTATCTTGAAACCTATAAGCAAAAACATGTACAATTTTTCAATTATTACTCAAAGTTCCTATTAGGGTTTAATTTATATTGGTTACGTTACTTTAATACTGTAATAATGTTGACTTAAGAAGAATTCTTAAAATTGTATGTCTTGTTTTACTATCCTTAGGATGCAGATTTCTCTAAAATGTGTTATTGGGTGGTGCTATTTATTCATAGAAATATGAATTTAACTCCAATACAAAATGTCCCCCATAGTTTGTGTCCCTTGGGACTAGATTTTTTTTAATCCGTCATATTAACCAAGTACGTAGTTCTGACGTAATAAACATAAAAAATAAACGAATTGGAAATCTCCCTTTTAGTTAACGAATATGACAAATACAGTGGAAATGATTTTCTTCTATTTCTGAGACTCCTTTTTTGGATGTAAAAATTGTTATTTTATTTTATTATTTTTCATTAGACAGAAAAATGCGTCTAAGTTCAGCTGCATTTCATATTGCGTTGATTCCGTATGAATAATCATTTGGAAACCCGACTATTGTCAAATGCGACCACGATCTTTTACTGAATGGTACTGACATTTGCCGTATCTAAAGGTTACCTGTGACAGACGTAGGCGTGAGGCCTAGCTAATTTTATAGGCATCATCAACCCATCATTGACCCATTCTGAGGACCTTTTCTTATGATAAATTTAGAAGGACTTAGGAGGGTCATAGGTTATTCTGGCCAATGATAATGTGTAGTATATATACAACTAGCGACCCGGCCCACCTTCATTCGGATAATAAAATTTATATTTACTTACAATCAAGTATTACCCTGTTCCGAAAACTAACAATTAGAAACATGTATTTCGAACGACGCCGGAATTACAATACTGAATTTAACTATTTAACTTCTTGTCCAATTCACAAAAAAGCTTAACTTATTATGTAACAAAAGCTTCCTCAGGAATCACTCTATCTGTTGTTGAAAAGTGTGAGAAAATCCGTCCAGTATTTTTTTGTGTTTATCATGAACAGACAGACAGACGTGACGAGGGACTTTGTTTTATAACATTTAAAGATGGATAATTACTGGTTTATTAACTTTAGGTACGTCTTTGACTTTACACGATGCTGGTTGTACTTACTTTAGGCAGGATGTTGGTTCTACATGACGCTGATTTTAGATCCGTGCCACATCCGTGAGCGGATGTGGCTACTCTATATCAGGTAAAGTATTTGTTTACTACTTCCAATAAAAACGTAAAAAATAACTATAAACTTGAGCTGGATTCGAACCTACACATTTAAGTAGAGAGCACTCTAGCTCCCTATTAAATTGGTGCTAGTTTTTTGTTAAAAAACTAAATAATAATATTTATTTATTACCATACATGGTTTAGATACTTTAAAAAGAATTTAAATAAAATGCGAAACTAAATAATCTAAAAAGAAAAAACAAGCCCTCTTGTCATTAGCAAGATACTTATACAAGAAATTCAATGTTTTTTATGTCATTTAAATACTGGACATAATTATTAATAACATAATCTATCTTTAAAAAAAAAACGCAAACTATTTGGATATCAATAGAAATTCTATCAATCACTACATCTAAAAATTAAAACATACAGAAATATGCCGATTTCCCGTTAGCATTACAGACGAATTAAGTTCTAAAATGGACGTTAGAAACAATGCAAAATCGTATGACCACCTTATACAGTTATGACACATTTTCCCGTTTAAATCATATTATTTCTTCGAATTCGTTAGTCTTTATCCTTTGAAAAAGATATGACCGGACTTTGGACTTAAGTAACTTGTATGAAATGTCTTAAAACTAAGTTTCATGGAAGACAGTATAGAGTTCCCTGTTAGTTGCGTTGGCTGTTCGAACAAAACGGACGCAATTGAACTTTTAATGATGTAACCTTATATTTACTGCAATTAAATCTCAAAGCTCAAGACGCTTCAAAGAACTCACTTTTCAACTTCCACCCTCTTTCATAAGACCTTGGTTTATTTCATAAGCTTCCTCTAGTTGTATAGAACTATTTCCGTCGCGAGAAATGAAAGAAAAATGTCATGGGTTATTTTATACAGTTCTTATTTTCGACATGTGGAACATTTATACAAATATAGTAGTAATTTGCTGCTGAACACACATCACGCAAAGCCTTATGGATAGAATTTGTTTTTGTTTTTTTTTACTTTTAAACATTTGGTTATTAACCTAACAGTAGTAGGTGGTCGAAAAGTTTGTGCTAAAATGGCAAACAGCAACAGCTATCATCTAACCAACATTAATAAGTACATTGAATTAATAATGTAAATTGTTTATTTAATTAGAAAATAAATACTAAATAGTTTGTACCTAATAATTTCCAACGATAATATTTTCTATTTTAATATTTATAGACCCGTTTCGTAGTCACGTTTTATTTTCAAAAACTAAAATCAGACTTACATTTTTAATTTTATCACTTTGAGCCAAAAATAATGTAATAATATATTAAAAGTTCCTGACGTTCCTGACGCATTTATAATTCCTTATTGTTGTAGCAAAAGAGTACCGTGACTGAGCTTAACCCCTTCCCTGGGAGTAATCTGAAGATGAGTTTACATTGAGTACTGCACAAAGTATACATTAAACTCTCATTTAGCTGCACTCGAGCAAATGATGATGTTCTGTGAATGCGTACTGAGCAATGCACGGAGTCATTGTCACAATACACATGTATGTAGTACGTGAACCGTAAAGATGTAGAAGATACATTTCGCAAGTATGTGAGTAGCGAATGGACATGCAAACTACCAGATGTCAAGTAGTCGCAGCAAATAGACATCCATATACAACCACACACACGACTGAAGTCCTATCTGAGCTCGAACGTAGATACGTTGCTACTCCTGAGGATTGAGATGGACGCCTCAGTCGGCAACGGCACCTCTCCAAACGAAATACAATTAGTGCTTTACGGCGGACTATGAGAAATTATTTTTCGAAATATTAGTTATATAACCTATGTTGGTTTGTCCAGGCAAATGCAGTTATAACAAAGTTACTTTTTGATAAAAATATATTATAAAACTGTTAAAAAGGAATTACTCGAATTTAACGATGAGAATCCGGTGAAACAAGGATCGTTTAATTTTGCAGATAGGTTCCTCATATACCGTAAGTTAGCACTAAGGTAAGATTTACACCTTTCGTAAATTTGCTTTAAACATAAATAACATATAAAAATATAGTTGCATAATTTATCGATCATTTTGTTATATCGACTTCTACGTGAGCTACGTCACGACCAAAAGCCAGTCTTATTTGTTTTAATTATTAATCATTAAAATAAATACAGGTTAATTAGATTAGATTAGAACTGAATGAATTAAATATGTCTAAATAGTTAGAAATTCGAGGAACGCGACAGTAGAGAAACGAACTGAATCTATCAGCGATGACCGTAATCGGTCCCCAGGCATCTCGCCCACATTCCTTCTAGCGATCCAGTTCGCCATAAGTAGAGCTAAACGTGCAGAAACGATGTACTTTCTCCTAAACGCTTATCGCTCTGTAATACTAGACACAGAGTCAGCGACAGATTTTCATGATTAATTCTCTCTTAGCCATTAATTCGTCAAATGCTTCAGAGAGAAAGATTTAAAGGTGGTAGAGCTATCAGAGCTCGCCCGGGGTGGCACCACCGCCACCCTCATAGCCCGCCGTAAAGCAACATGTTCTTCATATATTGTGTTTCGATTGGGGAGATGTGGTTGCCACATTATTGGCGGCGACCATCTTAGTCCTCGAGAGTAGGAATGCATCCGCATCTATCCTTAAATAGAACTTCTATTTGAGATTGGACGTGGTTGTCCATGGGCTGCAGTGACCACTTAACATTAGGTGGCCTGCATGCCTGTTTTTTACTCTTTCATAATAAAAAAAAAGATCTTTCATGAAATATCGTGAATGTGCGATGCGCACTGATCGCAATTCATGTACGTAGTAAAAAATCGGCCTCCATCGTTGCCAAGGCCTCTTATTCCACCCACTAAACACTAGCTCACGTTGTCGGGGCTACATGACACGTGCCTCTGATGCGTTTTATGAGTTATCGCCAGAGAAGAAACGATGAATGAAATTTGCGCCTCAATCATGGACTATAATAAATAGTTTTATTGTCGACACGTTCCGTTTTTTAGGGCTCTGTATTGCAACCAATTGGTTCCACAGCCTGTTACTAATGGTATGAAACATTCAGGGAAGGAATTGGGATCATTTAATCATTTAAGATATTTTTTTTAAATCATCAAAATCATAAAGTGAAAATATAATCTGCAATGCTGTTTGGAAGGTTAATCATTATGTGTAAAAGTAGCTCGCTTGTAGATAAATACAATAATTTGTTTTTTTTTTTACTCAAACTTGCATAACCATAAAGAAATTACTCCAAAATAATTGTAATTTCCGCAGTAATGACAGGCAAACAAGATGTCTACAGTCCTGCTAAATTGCAGGTGAAAACTATTCTAGTCCAACACTAATTATAATTTAAACATTCCTTTCTTCCTAAACGTTGTCGCCCAAAGGCTTATTGTCGGTTAAAAGGAAGTAAACCCAGTAATTACTACGAGAAGACATTGTGCCTTAATTTATTGGTGGGATTTGCACCTGGCGCAACTGCAGACAACAATTTCGAGCATTCAAAGTGGTCGAGAAATCCAGTGGTTACTTTTAGAAAGTGAGTTTCAATTAGTTGTGGAAACAATTCTTTTTATTTTAGTGGTATAGTCGTGTAAAAGGGGGAGTTAGTTTAGGAGTTCGAACTTTCTTCAAGATAGGGGTTTATTCTTTTAGCGCGAAAAATTCCACAATTTGCAAATACGGTTATTTTCACGTGTTTACTTTTCGACATTTTCTGGGAAAATTTAGGGAAAATAGTTAATCTTTTTATTCTTTTTTGTTTTTAGAACTCCTTATTACGGCTACAGCTATCCAAGAATGGTAGAGTGGCAAATGAGTGTGCAAACCACGTGACGATTAGTCGATGCAATCTTAATATATAACCTCGCTTGTAACACCTGGCATCACTTTGCAGTGCTCTATGAAGGATTATGAGTGTGGTTGTGAAACTAAATTCGAACTAAAGTTCTAATACTTTAAAAACAAAATTAAAAAAAAATGCTTTAATTCAATTTAAAGATTAAAATAGCCGCAAAATTTTCTTCTTTTTTGGTTTTCTTTCCGAGTTTTCCCGAGAATAATTAAAACGGAGAATTTAGATGTTCATTCTGGATCTGGGTGTCTGTGTGCTTGTCTTCAGGTGTTCGTGGCATACGTGGCGTAAGTTGTGAGGCAATAACTGTAAAAATCGTTATTAATATTTTTGTGTCAATATACTAGTAACAATAAGCAAAAGTTAAATCCAATGAAATTTCAACGTTGACGTAATAATTTTCTACAAATATTGTTTTGTGGTTTACCACAAAGACTCTCTTTAAATATAATACTGTTGTATTGCCGTAAGAGAGTCGACTCAAAGGAAAAATGATATACAACGTTATTTATAAAAATCAATCTATATTTAGACAAAGATAAGGTTGCAGACACATCTAGAGATCAACGAGCAATAGAAACCCTTGAACCTAAAATTGTATAATTTTGTAAGTAGGATCTTTGTATAGTTTAAGTAAAAATTAACGGGGTATTTTTTCCAACCCTAAGGGGTAAAATTGGGGCTCGAATATTGTATGAAAGCGGGGAAATATAAGATGATTTTTTTTATTCCGATAAGGTATCGATAAGATTCAAATATACGTATACGGTAAAATAAAGTTGTATGATTTATTGCATTTTAATGTAATATAAACTTCTC
>DWON01010708.1:0-10613 GCA_018251015.1 Phocides pigmalion okeechobee
CGCGCTACAGGGACACATATTTACTGATTTATTGCCTCAGTTTTTTTACAAACATCCACCAATTCTTTAAAAAAATGTAGGGAATGGGAAACCAGAGTGAAAAGTGTGATAAAATATATTATTACAAAAAATAACATTGGTTTCCCATACTTTTATCAAGTAAATATTTTGGGATTCATAGCCAATTGAAATACAAGCATTCTAATACATAAATGATGGAGACTAAAATCATACTTATTATATTAAATGATAAGTAAATACTAGTAAATAGATGTCACAGCGGATACCATTACCCTAACCATTAAGAAATGCTATTTTCAAAAAGTGCCGAGTAAACGAGACTCGATACCGAGAATGTAATTCAGTAAAACACCTAATAATGTAACATAAACAACTCTTTACAACCCGTCCTTACGACCCTACGCAACTGGTAACGCCAGTAAATGCTTATATCGATGGGAAGGAGCGGAAATGATGTGTAAAATCTCTATTAGGAACACCTTCGGCGATTGATCCGGGATGAGCAGCGATCCGTCGGACGCGGACCATCGACAGTTTCCGTGACCCGAATACGAAATCGACGTAAAAAGTTACATTTACACGGTTTAAGTTACAAGTGATTTACGTGTGATGAATATCTTGTGTAAACATACCTTTACAAGGCCAAAACTGCTAAATGAAGTCTATCTCAAATATCCGACAATGTATGAATGTATGAAGTTTAGTGATGATGATTATTTTTTGTTATGGTGAACTTAATGGCATAAGAATTTGAATTTGAAAAAGACAGTTCTGAAGTAGCGCCGTTTAAATAGATTACTGACTAATTCTGATTTTAAAGAAAATATGCGAAAAAGTGTAACAGTAAAACGTGCCCAAAAATAACATCGTATCAAAATTTTAAACTAATTTATTTGAATACTGATTTTTTTGCAAGAACTGTGTAAAATCTAAAAACATCTGAAATTTATTTACATCGCATCAAATACTTTCTAAGTGGTCTGTTTACAGTTTTATAATATTCTAATTAGGTAGACTAATATCAAACTGTGATATTAGTCTACATTGCTATCATGGTGGACAGTAGTTGTTTAGACACTCATTTCCTAGCAGAAATTGCAAATGAGAAAACAAGGTATTAAGGTTAGTGTTTTTTTATTATTTACTAACTTCCGCTACCGCTCGTTTTTCAGCCCATAAAAAATCTCTTTTACAAGGTTGACAAAAGGTGATCGTTACTGTTGTGTCCTTATTTCCGCCGACGTCATTATTTGATGTAAAATGGCTTCATTCAATCATTTATCTATTGTATCCATTCTCGACGAGTTTAATATAATTATGAATTTTAATGACCCATAACATTAGTAAGTACGCTTTTAAAAGCAGTTTTTTTGAAGTCCTATACGGATTGACCGGGGAGGTACCAGTGCCACTCACGATTTTATCGAGTATACTTATTAACGAAACGTCAATCTTAGCCTTCTTACTAACAAAGCAGCTATAGCAGCGATCTCAAATATTACTTCAATCCTATTTGAGATTGAATGAAAATGCCATTAAGGCCAGCTAACATTTAGTATAAGATTTTCATGGTCATTCGTCTCTCTTGTATCATCATTTGTTTGTCTGATGTCTTTAACAAGCACTTAATAGAAAGCCTTCGTCTGTGTTTAAAAATAGGAATAAAGGTACATTTTAAGCTACGGGTGGGAAAACTATTGGTCAAACGGGGGGGAGCCCTCACAATCCGCCGGAAAGCATTACTTGTGTTTCGGTGGAAGAGGTGCGGTTGCCGGCTACACTTTGAAGCGAGGCGACCATCTTAGTCCTCGGGAGTAGCAACGCATCTATTTTCGAGCTCAAATAGGATTTCGGTCGTGTTTGTGATTGTCCATGATCCATGTCCATGGTCTACGGGCTGCGACTACTTAACATTAGGTGGCTGGCATGCTCGTTCTCTCTTCTCACATAAAAAAACCTTTTTAACGCTATATTGTAAATTATTTTCTTCAGTAAAATATCATCTGTATCCGGCAATATTATGCTATATGAAGCGTGAACGGTTATCCCCTCGAAGAATAAGCGCCAGCCAATTGGAAGATGCGATAGTACCAGTAATCCTGATAATATATTGCCTCTCCACATCAATTTATTACGCTTTTTTCCACCTATTCTTATAATTGCAATGGAGAACAGCTTTCTTTATAGAGAAATATAAACACAAGTTTGTATAAGTAAGTAGAAAAATATCTACAGATAAAAATAATTAAATTCTAGTAGCGAGCGTGTAGCTCACCTGGTTTTTGGTGGTCACTGTAGTCTAGTGATATCAAGATCTGAAGTCGATTGGATTAAGACTGCAAGTCCTATTAGGGAACGTACTTCCATGCGTTGTTACTTCGGAAGACTATAGTACTTACCTCGTGAATTAGTATAGTCAGCAACTAGATCTCTCTAAGTATATCCAAAAATTAGTTTTTACGGCGGATTATGAGGTTAGTGATGGTACCTCCCCGATCTAAATATAATTTACCAGTTGTCAAATGTTTGTTAATAGAATATTCTGTTTATTAAGCTGTCATAAATCGTGTAAATGTTACGACATTTTTAATTAGGATTGAGATAATCTTTTATGATATAGTATTTAAATACGGTGCATTTTTAAGAGCAGAAAGTCTAAAAGTAAGAGAAGAAGAAGTACAAAAATGAAACGATATAAGCATAGTAGCTAACAAGCAGACCGATGGGTTAATCAAATTGGGTTAAGAGGATCTTGCAAATTGAGTTGTGGAGGATGATCACGAGGATTTTGATTAGTTATTTGTATTGTAATTTGCATATTTTTGGCAAAATAACCTTGAGCAAATCGTGACGTAGACTTAAGTATTTCAATCTTTCGTGTGTTATGAATCGGTATCAAGTGACATACTGCTCCCTAGCCACTGTTTTCAGAATGTTAATTACTATTTTGCAAGGTGGTAAAACAATAGTTCCACCGGGGAAACACCACAGACCTCATAATTCGCCGTAAAACTCTTGTGTTTCGGTTGGACCAGTGAAGTTACCTACATTTACAAGCGAGGCGATCTCATTCTTCAAAAGTAGCAACGCATTTATGTATGACGTTAGACAGGACTTCAGACCTGTATGGGGATAGGTGTAGTAGATGTCCATAGGCTGCAAAAGCCATTTAACATCAGATTGTATGCATGCTTGTTTGTTACCTTTCCAACATTAAAAAAAAAACTAAAACGATGTACATTGACGAAGAAACCAGAACAATAAACGATTGTACTGACGAATATATGTATATTTTATTCAGCACATGTTAACATTGACTGTGGCAAAAGGAAATAAAAATGTCTCAAAAGTAAAGCAGTTTTTCCTATCTTTTTTTATAAATTAGCTGTACCCCACACTATCAATTGCATTTAGATACTCGTCTCAAGGTGCCCTATCTCCTGCCCGTATCCGCATTTTCGATCTCGCTTTGTGTTTTTATCTTACAGAACAGTTTTTTGACGAAGCGGCGTCGTTACTTCTGAATTTAAATCATCATAACTTTTGTAAGAGTGTATCAATTTTAATGAAATCCAAACTTAATGTTACCACAAGATATAGACTATGACCAAATGTCCAATCCCCTGATTTTAATTCAGAAGTTTTGGTTTGATTCGATTACAAACTCACATTAAACATACTGACAAAATTCTAAACAATAAAGAAATTTCTCTTATTGCTTATTAGAAGATTCTAAGACTATTATTTTTGCAATTGTATGCGATGTGAGAATTCGTGGATTTTTTATTCTTAATACATGTATACACGTGGATGCATTATAGACACCCAAAAGGAAAGGCGCTCAAAGTCGGTCTGGGTTTCCTAATAAGCAAAAATAACGTATACAAAAACAACTCAGACCACAGCTCAAACAAACTTCTAGTACCAAACTCCTAAACCTGAGAAGTAAATGGTGATAACTTTACTATTTAACCAAATGACGATGGCATCTTTTTACGAATTTAAACTGGCAAATGAGCATTGGTAATGAATATGTAAGATGCCAAGTGGTCATTACCAGTCATTGATGAAACAACTCTTCAGCGATCGATAGCAGGCATGTAGGGACTTAATATGTATTACAAATATTCAAAGAAGGCAGACCAGCACCATTTTGAGTTGCACCACATTGTGCTACATTGTATAATGTCAATGAGTAATTGCACTCTAATGGTGCTTTACTTGATTTAAAGACAACAGCAAGGCTGTAGACGGATATAATGACACAGTATGATCAGTAATATGTTTGATGTTTCGATTTTAATTTAGAGTTGTCAAATAAATTTTATGAAGTGGCAAATCTATCATTACTTTAAATCAAAATTTACATGATTAGTTAAATATGTAATGAAAGAACGCGTTGCTAAGATACTACATATATATATGAAATAATTACAGTTATTCTGAAGGCACACATAAAACTAAAATTGGGAGCTTTAAGATAACTTTGCCTATCTGAACGTTATGAATATAAAGCTGTATGTATGTATGTACTGAAGTAATATAATATCAGAGTCTGCATGCCCTCATTACGATAACCTATCAAATTGTATGGGTAAGTTAATACGTTTCAAACCCCAATTAGGATAGGCATTTTTAAGGCACAATGGCTGCCTGTCAAGCATGAAATCGTATCCTGCAACAATGGATTTCCTGATAAGTATATTATGAAATAATAATAGAGTGTGTCACAAGGGAACAAAGTACTAATTTTACGGCGAACGCGCTATTTTGAATCCAGCGCAAATTGAAGTTCTAAAGTAGAATCCGGAGTATAACGAGGGATTCTACTTCACCGTCTGAGGAAAAAAGTAATTTTGCCACCAAATAATACATTTTTTTTTGTACACTATGAGAAAAATAAATACAAAGAACATGAAAATATATGAAATAGTTTTATTGTAACTTGAGCAAAGGAATAGTAATTAAAAGGTACACATTTATTTATATCAGTTTTTTTTTGCAGTTATGAAATATTGTTAGCATACCAATGGGTAGTATTGGTATGCTAATAATATTTTTTTTTTCATTGTTATTTCATTGTTAAATTTCATTTCATTGTAACGTTTTTATGTAATGACTTTTTATGAGATTGACATTGTCGCGTTAATTTCTGCGCTGTTTTTTCTATACACAATAGGAGCCAAGAAAAAATAAAAACGATATATACCAATCAGTACTGAAAAAAAATAAATGTCTAATAAAGTAATTAAAAAGAATCCATCGTCAATAGGATATAATTAACGAGAACAATTTCGGAAATATAGTACCACCGGTTTGCAAGATGTTCTAGCTAGGAAGAATTAACGGTGAAGGAAACTACATAACTACAACATTACAACTGATAAATAACGTTATGAAGTAAAATATTCACGCACCCACGCACGCACTTACGCATGCACGAACGCACGCATGCACACACGTACGCATGCACGCACGCACGCACGCACACATGCACGCACGTACGCATGCACGCACTCACACACGCATGGACGGACACTCACACGCACGCCCGCACGCAACACGAAAATACGCACAACAATCTATGATCTATTAATTAAGTGTCTTATTTATATTTTGTAGATACTTTGAAATGGCACCTGGCACATATACAATGTAATTTTACTTAAAGGTTAAAGCTGTCTCAAAACTGGTTATAATTGAAACAATCTTAGATAAAAATAAAACATTCTCATTTTCTATGAAAAATTGTATGCCTTTTTTTAGGTTTATGAATTCAGAACAATAACTGAGAGAATTGGTCGCCCCAGGACTAAAAATAAACAGACGAAATGTAATACAACAAGTTTGCGGGCGAGTCGAGCCACAACTTACTTCAACAATAGTAACACGACTTTAAGTTGATTTCATTACTTTTGTTTATTGTTTTATTTTGAAGTCTTGTTTTCGTAACAGAACAAAGACGACGCCATTATTTATTTGATTTTCAAGAAAATATTGCTATTACCCAAGGCACCGATCGTAGTAGATCGTAAGTAGGTCGTAAAGGTGAACAAATTCAATGTGTACGCCTATTATGATGGTTTAAGAATTTTTGGCGAGCCTTTTTAGTAGATAATGTTAAAAATAAATTCGTTCTAAAATGAAAAAAACAACGAATAACAACTAATGATATTAAAATAATACGTCTTTATAATTATATTATATTTATATTAAAAAAGAAAGGAATCATTTACCCTTTTTTAGTCTTTCGTTATTTATATCCTGAAAATCAATAATGGTTAGTAAATTCCAAACTAAATATTACCTAACAGTCTGAAATATTCTAAATATCTAAAATAATTCCAACAATCCCAAACATAGTTTTTGTTTTTTACGGCATGATATGATGCTACATACCCGACACGACGCGACATGACGCGAACCTACACGATACGATGCGAGCGGGCACGACACGAAACGACACGACACAATAGGACAGATATACTTATTTGTATCAATAACAACAACAAAAAAAAAAACAGAAATAAAATAACAAAAGAACAGACAGGAAATAATGTATACGTCACATACACCACAGACGGTGATCGGATGACGATAATGATTTAAACGTAACAGTTCATCAGCATCGGTACTTCATTAATTGTATTTCACGTATTTAACTATTATTCTATGCTAAAACACCCATTTGTAGTTGTACAGACGGCAGAATTCGGCCCCGTTGTGGTTTTTGTGCGCTCAGTCCATTTGCCCGCGGTCAAATTCAGTTTCAAAACGCTCTAATGTTCCCCTTTGTGCGAAATTAACAAAATGGGTAAACGTTGATGTTACCAACGGCATTGTTTAGACTTCACGAGGTCTACCCACATAGCTATACGGGTGAATTTGGCAAATAGCTAAATGAAGTCGACATACAATTAGAATTGGAAACTAAACCGTTCTAACGCAAATATTTAAGTACATTTGTTAGTTATACAAACATTATGTGCGATAAGTTTCAATGAACTTTATTTTTGGAAATATAGAATGAAGAAAAGCTTCACCATTTGGTATATTGTTAGCTAATTTTATTATTATTTAGGTAATTATAATGAAAATCAAAATGTTTAGATTATTTACAAAACTCTTTCTGAAGAGCCTTTAACCACCAGAGACTAGGAAGATGTTTTGTTTGTGAAAAGCGACGACGAAACTCCAAAATACAGCTTTTCCTTATTTCAAAATGTAATATTCCAATAATAACTTAAGTTAATGGAACATGGTGGTGGATCTATTTCAGATGACGTTTTATCATTTAACTTGCTATCATCGCTGATTTTATAATACCTAGAACCTTTAGGATTCGATCGGGACGGTGCCACCGCCATACCCACATCTAGCATAATGGTTACTTGTGTTTCGAAAGAAAAGTGAAGTTGCCGGGTCACTTACAAATGAGGCGACTTAGTCTTTAACAGTAGCATCGCATCTGTGATCGACTTTAAGTAGAAGTCTTGGTTTTTATGAACTTTTATTTTAGAATTTGTCACACCTTCAAATAGGACACGATCTTACCTTTTCTACGTGAGAAGTGCAAACGAGCGTGCATGCAGGCAACAGACACAAGAGACAATCTTTGTAAAAAATAAGATTGATTTAACCACTAAAATTCGCATTAAAGAAACACAAACAAAATAAACAGACAATTAAAATAAAATACCCATTTTAATATAAAAACAAGGAAAAATACACGAATTTATTTAGAAGAAAATCGATGGGTATAATAATATAACTAGAATAGAAAATACAATGTAATAATTACTTACCTTGTTCTTGAAAGAAAACTTTTTGTTGTATTAAATTATTTAATTAGCAAGCTCACTCACCTCGAAGCTACAAGAAATTTAACCTGTAACAAAGTTTAGACCTCGTTAGCGGTTTCTTATTTCGAAGTGCTTGTGGAAAAATAGACTAGAAACGAAAGAAAATAAAAAAAGTAAGGATAAAACGATGTAAAGTAAAAAAAAAATTGTAGTCGCTACTCAACTATTCTACTTAGGCGAATTGTGGACGCTAATTAGTAAGGTACCCTACTTGGTCCACTTGATGTACTCAAATTCGTGGACGTATAAAATGGTTTAAGACTGTGGATCCTCCCCCCCCACCTTGGCAAATGTGAAAATAAATCTAGAAACATTTGCTTAGTTTCTATTTCTTTTGTACATAAAAAGATAAGAATAAAACGATGAAAAGTAATAGTAAGAAATAAAATAATAGAAGCTAAACGTTAACGATACCCTACTTAGGCGAATTGTACATGGTAATTTTTCTACTTAGTCCACATTTTTATGATCAATTTCGTAGGCGTATAAAAGGGTGATTTAAGGGTAGAGGTCCCTCCTCCACTTTGGCATAAATAAAAAATATCGTAAAATACTAACGTGGTATCCGTTTTATTAATGTTAAAAGATAAGAATAAAACGATGTAAAGTATTACAACAAAGTAGAACTGTAGACGCTACTAAACTACTCTATAAGGCAAAAGTACCCAACTTGAACCACTTGTTACTGCTCAAGTTCATGAGCGTATATGAGAAAGGGTTTAAGGGTTTGCACCCCCCCCCCTTTAGCATATATGAAAAAGAATCGCATCATATTTACGTAGTCTTCGTCTCTTTTATACATAAACAGACAAAAATGCTAAAAATCAAATAACATTGTACATAATAATAAACTATGCAACTTGGTCGACTTGCTTTCGCTACAGAAGGGCATGAATGTTAGTCGGGGAGTTCAAGTGTTTAGATCCCCCCACTTTGGCATGACTGAAAAAATCGTAACATATTGTTGGATACGTGGTATCCGTTTTTATTACATAATATGATGAGCATTAAAAGTATAAAAAGTATTACAACGAAGTAAACTGTAGGTGCTAAACTATTTTACTTAAGGCATTGGACATACACGAGGGAGGCCTAAGTTCGACCCCCCTTCCTCCTTAACATACATAAAAAGCACGGATTTTTTTATAATTTCGTAGTATATTTCTGTAGTTTCTGACAGAGAGAGGCGCTTCTGTGGCATATTAATGTCTGAAATAAGTGTTTAGAACTTTTTCATATCTGCGTGAAGTTCGGGGAAAAACTAGATAATCTATGTACATTTATGAATCCTCGAACTCTAACTTCTTCCCCTTCTTTAGACCCAGAAAACATCAAAATTCATCATTCAAATGTCTACATGGCCGAGAATAGAACCCGGAAACATTGACGTGTCAGATCGACATAGTTACACTCCGGTATAATCACATTTATTTCGTACCACGTGTCAATACATTTCCTTCGATCATATTGAAGTGTACTATTTTGGCACCGAATTAACTTAATGAGTAAACACCATTAATGTAGTTGCGCCGTAAAAGCCTTTTATATTAATGAGAAAATTAAATTTAAGAGCGGCAACACATGGCATCTGCGAACAGCCCCGGGCCCCAGCAACAATGTCAATACCTCCATTCACCGCCGGCGAACATCAAAAGGTTTATTTTACAGTGTTTTTGCAACCGGTAATTAAATTGGCAATGTCGGAAACGATAGGACAATATTTATATTTACACGATAATTGTGGCCGCGCTATGAATTTCACGGCAATAGAATATTTAAGGTGGGAGAACTAGTTCGAGCGGGGAGGTACTACTACATACTACCTCCACCTTCATAGTCCACCGTAAAGCATTACGTGAGTTACGGTTGGAGAGGCGCGGTTACCGGTTAAACTTTGAAGCGAGGCGACCAACTTACACCTCGAAGTAGCAACGTGTCTACGTTCGAGCTCAGATATGTCTGTATTGTCTGTGGTTGTATGTGGATAACTATAGTCTGCGACTACTTAACATCAGATGGTTAGCATGCTCGTTTGCTACTCTTCTCAAATATAAAAAAATGCGCATGGAAATATATTTGATGATTAATGATTTCAGTCTTGGACCTTTGGGTAATGTTTATTAACTAACTGCATTTTGCTATTTCGCCCGCGTTTTATAATAGTTATCTTCATAAGAATTTGATTGTAATTTTTGTGTCGTACTACTCAATAGAAACAATCCCAGTATGCATTATCTTCGTATAACTGTAGCGGTTTAGCATTCGCAACGTCCAATGTTAGTCACAGAAGACAAGAATGTTTGAATAAAAATATTTTGATTTTGACCTGCACACTCGTTTGTTACTGTCCTTGCATAAAACCGCAACCTCTTTTAAATCGGATAGTTTTAGTCAAAGTATACTAGCTGATCCTACAGACCTTGTTCTTTCTTACGACCCTTAATAAATAAAAAAGGTATTTTAAAATCAAAGCAAACTTTTAAACGCGAGATTGCAAAGCAAATTGTCACGCGCGAAGTTCATAGCGAACTGTGAAATGTGCAAAGTTTGAATAGTCATTATATTTTCTGAAAATTTTCAATTTTTTTTCGTAAGTGTGGTGTGGTCGCCGGATACACATTATTGGAGGCGACCATCTTAGTCCTCAGGAGTAAGAACGCATTCGCGTCCATCCTTAAATAGAACTTCTGTTCTATTTGAGATTGGACGTGGTTGTCCATGGGCTGCAGT
>DWON01010709.1:0-10612 GCA_018251015.1 Phocides pigmalion okeechobee
GCCGGCCAGCGCGCCGCCGCCCTGCGTCATGGTGCCGCGCCGCGCCGCGCCCTCGCCGCCGCCCGACGCGTGACGTCGCCGTGCCTCCGCACCTCTCTATCATATCACGCTTACATTCCATTATCGGGACGATCAGACTCGCCGAAGTGCACGCGCGTCCCGGAGTATTATAGACTTGGTAATTTATTTATTTGGGACTCGCGGCCGCGACGGGCCGCGGCGCGAACGCGTACTTTGTGATATGTGCGACAGGGTCGTGTTGGTCGTGTTGTGACAGTGTGGACCGCTCGGGAGTGCCGCGAGGGCGGGCGGCGCGGCGGCCGACCGCCGCGAGCATAACTAGTCTTAACACTTTAATCGGTTTAAACTTAGAGGTAATTGTTTCTATTGAAATATTATGAAATGAGACGAGGTTTCACTGCCCGCTATTTGTGTTATAGGTGTGTATGACGTTGCATAGAGTGTGCGTCCGTGTTCCTCGCACTGTCGTTGAGTTTCGCAGAAAACTAAGACTGAAATAAAATAAAAAATAACACTATAAAGTCTACATTGAAATATGTTGTCTTAGGTAAAATTAATTCAAATAGAAACAATTAAAGTATATATAATATTTAATGAATATTTCGATTGTAACCTTCGATGATATTGTATATTATGGAAAAGGTCAGTCAATAGTAAGCTAATGTCTTGCAGTGTACAGTTTCAAGTTTAAGTAACCTATTTTAAAGTTTTATTTCTATCCATCAGCTATAAATCTGTGTTTAAACAACTTTTATATTTATTTATAAGGATGTATAAAAATGCATATCAGTACAGTAACGGCAAGGAATATTAATTTACAAAGCATAGTTACTATTTTATTGTAAATATATTGTCTCTAATTTAATATTAGATTAATAATGACCGAATGCCAAAATACAAGGGTCATTTCAATTGAGTGTTTGCTACATTCCATATTTATGTTGAAATATTTTCGATACTTACTGTACTTGCTTTCAGTTATCTGCCCATTGAACTCACCGATCATTTGACTTATGTTATAATTATATTGCCACAACAATACTGTTTGCTGACAATAATTGATTAGTGAGTGAATTATTGTATAGATCAATGCAGATATAGTTCATTAGAAGGTAGGCATTGTTCACAGATGATATTGGTTTAATTAGTTTTAAATTAAGTATCTATTTATTATTTATGTTGTAAGGCTGGATTAGCATCCTTCTGCAAATTCGAATATACATAATGACTATATGTGAAAGAATATAAAACAAATAATCTAGTCCAAGTGAGAAAATGTTCTGACAATTTTGTAGTAGGTACAGATGAAAAAATATATTAATTATAAATATAAAGACTTGACTAAATCTTAATTTTAAGTAACAGAATTTGAACATACATATGTATTATATTCACCTTCACAATTTTTCAAGACATTCTAATATTTTCCTATTAAAAGTTATACTTCTTTAGTGGCATTAAAAAATGAGTAGTAACGGAAATTTCATTTGACATGAAACAGAAGTTCGACTTCGACATGCCATATTTCGACAGTACTGTATTTTAACCATTAACATTTTAATTAGGTAGAAAAATATTTCATCAGTAAACGTAGACTAAATGATAATGTTACCACCCCTCAATCGCTAAACCTGTCCTGCTAAAATTTTTACTTAGCCTGAGAAGTATAACTTGTAACGCACGTATATGAACGCACATGCAGCCTTTTCTTATTATTACCCGTTTGTTCTTTGACTAAAGTTCATGTAAACACAAATTGGCATATTTATTCATTACTATGTTCATATATCTTTTGTCATCTAGTAATATAGCTCAGTTCTAGACCTGTCGCTTTTCTATAGCTTTGTTCTCTATTGCCAGCAATTCGTCAGTAGTATATAAGAAAATGTGTCTTTTAAGGCTGAAATTTATTCCTGTTCAAGTGACACAAATAAACAACATTTACAAACATTTTCAATTTTGTGTAGATTAGAAACATCTACTCTATATTAAATATTGGTTGAAGACTTATTTTCAATCTATTTAGTAGAGATAATAAATTAAAGCCTGCTAGGCTAGCGAAACTTTTACCGAATGAAATTCGTTAAATCTATTTATTGATAAATGGTCAAATATTACTTATGGATTTTTTTCCATGTCTATTTTGCAGCGCTACATTTGGCATTACTTTCAATGCAGCAGAAAGTTTAAATTAAATAGAATTCAAATGATTGTTACCCATGTTTATTTCAAGCTGAAGTTGAACGTAGTGTCATTGTAAGCTAGACCTGCCTAAAGACCTTTGTTCAAAAAGAATGTGTGTCTTTAATTATTAGTACCTTATTATTGTAAGTGTTTAATGAAGTGGTAGAAGCAGCCTTGTACAAAATGCTGATAAAATATAAAAGTTGTTTAAAATAGTTTCACAGAATAGTTATTTAATCTAGATATCAAACAATATTCCATTTGTCATATAATTAAATAAAAGCAGAAACAAATTTAAATACTAAAAAGAAACTGCATTAAATTATGACCTACCAATAATGAACATGTGATTTCATTTGATTGACACCTCCATATTAAATTAGCTCGCACAAAAAGTGTCCATATTTAAAAGAGAGGCAAATGCTATTTACACATACATTTTCAAACCATCTTCATAGTAGCAAGCAAAAAACCCGTGATATTAAATAATTCCTCCCTAATATGGACGAGTTAACAAGCCTCTACAGGATATAAGTGCCACAGAATACTGGCCAGAAATGTGTTGCTGCTTTCGAGGACTTAGATATAGACCACAGACATCCTTGCCATGTCACACCCTCCAAACCCAAATGCGACAATTTTACGCTTTTATAAGGCAGAACAGACGGCGATATATATATATATATATATATATATATATATCCATTGAATATTTCTTAACCCTGTTCTGTGGCGTAAAATACTGCTGTGTATTGCGCAGCACAACGCGCTTGCGGCTTGTACACAACTTTCGTGTACATACAAATATGTATGGATTACGAGCGAACACAAGTGCCGTTTTTACGTCGGCACTACAAGACTTCCATTGGAAACGTCTATGTATACATTAATGTTATACGAATGCAAAAATACGATATTTATATGATTTATCGACGTATCCTCAGTATAAAGAAAAGAGCTCCAGTTTAATACCGCCTCCTGCAATCCTGACTCGATCTGATAATATGTATGTATGTGCGCCGCAGTCTAAAGTATTAAGGAAATAAAAAAAAACTAGTCGGAGCTGTTCAAATACTATAATATGGTAGGAAGTAATTTAAAGGATTTACGTAATACACATTCTCCAGGTAAGGGAAAAGATGTAGCCAAGGAGTTTCTGAATTAACTACCTTCAAGCGCCCGAATGTGAAAGGGCTAAAAGCCTCAAATTGGAACGTGAACGCACGCAAAAGTAGGTATAATACCTATGAACTACCGGCGACTATAAACCCCCATAGTGACTAAATTTTTAGATGACTTAAAAAAGTAGCCTAATACGATAATTCGTACAATTAAAAATACAACACTATATATATACATTGGTACACACGCAATTGAATTATCTTATTGATATCGACAGACCTATTAAAGTACTGCGAACCAAAAAAAATAACTTAAAACTCTCGATAGAATAATATTCGATATGAAGGAAAGAACGGTAAAATGAAGACTAGGCGTCATTGAAAGAATTTCAAAAGAATAAAAATATATGAGATTCAAGGAAAAAATAATTTAATGAACATATAAGAATTTTATACTTTATAAGTGATTTTTTTATTGCAATTAAAATCATTTAAGATTTATCAATATGTTTCAACAAATGAATTGAGAAAAATCTGTTATATACCAAACAAACACTCATTGTAAGGATATGGATCGTAAATTATGCATATCGATTGAATTAACTTCAGTAGGAATCGATATAGCGATACTTTCGATAAACGAATTATATCCTCGTGCAACACTACAACGAAGTTCCACTTCCAGTTACGTCAATGCGAAGATTAAATAATCTATGAACGAATTTATGATCAACTTACTTCTGTAAATGAAACGAGTGAAGTCTAGTTCAAATAAAACTTTCAAAATGTTCAAATTTCTGAACTAAAAACTTTTCGTTTGGAATGTATTTCTAATTTTACAAAAAAAATGCAATATATTTTGCGCTGTTCGTATTTAACCTATGTAGTTTATTTTGTGAGTCATTTATGTAAAGCTTGTACTAAGGTAGCACTATAATAAGGTAGCAATATAGTTAAACTATTAATCTGAACTTGAAATTTTTGTGTAGTTACAAATTAGTTCACTTGATACAAATCGCGATAAAAGTTTCAAGACTATTTGACGGCATGCAAATATATGTTATCAGGTAAGTGTCAAAACTATTGAAAGGTTTTATAGATTTGCAAGTTTTTACAACATTAATGTCATGTTATAACTGATTTAAAATTTTTAACACTTTCCCTGCGGCTACAACACCGGTGTGTTGTAACGACAAATTTGTATGGAATACGGGCGAACAACAGTGTTGTTACGTCTGTGTATTCGTAGATGTAACAGAGATGCTAAAAAATATAATATTTCAGTAATTTTTGGGCGTTTCAGTATAATCACATGCTCCAGTTTAGGGCCGCCTCCCGCAATACTGACTCAATCATATACACAGGGAAAGTCTTAATTCAATGGATATTAAAAAATAACTACACTGTTGACTTTTATAGGTTATAAAAACCAATGTCAATCGTGAACTAAAATATAATTATAATATACAACAGTAGAATACATCATAGACATAAGGGACTATGATGTCGACTATATTTCATCGAAGATCGATAAATAAAGCCCCAATCTACAACGGATAAATCTTCATATGGACAGAACTAAACTCTGTTAAAAACAATTTAATGGAACATAAAACAAATAAATATCAAATCCTACCGTTCAGTATAGTGATGTGCAATTATAGTTATTATATAGTAATATATAAATCAACGAATTATTTTTTCAGTTTCATTCATTGATGTTGGTAGAAAATATTTTTTAGCAATATTTCTTTGAATCTTCAATTCTGTTATTCGTTAAAAAATTTAATTTGACATATCTATCCGTTATCTTTTCTCCGATGTTGGATTAATTTAAAATTTTTATTGCTATCAAGCACTAAATACGTCAGTTGCATATTGTAATCAGAGGTTTTACATTTTTACAGCATAAAAAATAAACTATAATCACTATACCCATTCAAAACATGTAATCGACAAAAACGGTGTTTTATATTTACCGTTTTTACATTTATTTTTCATTATCAGCAGTATGAAGATAAATTTTAAATCCTCAAACTCGTGTAGCATTACGATTTTTTTTTGTTTTATCAAATTTAAATTTCCTAATTGATTTTTAAAGTTATAATTGTTTTTTTTATATGAGAAGAGATGTTAAGTAGATGTTAAGTAGTCGCAGCCCATAGACATCCACGAGCAACCACAAACACGACCGAAATCTTATCTGCGCTCGAACTAGAATCGTAGATGCGTTGCTATTTCCGAGGACTAAGATGGTAGCCTCTCTTCGAATGTAGCCGGCAACCGCAGCTCTCCAACCGAAACACAAGTAATGTTTTACAGCGGATTGTGAGGGCGGCGGTGGTACCTCCTCGGTCGAACTATAGTTCTGCCACCTTTAAAATAAACTGATTGATTGTATTAAAAAAAAAATATTATTATCCTAGACAATAGCTAACCTGAAAAAGATTTTTTCTTCCAAAATTGACAAACTCTGTTATTTAAACGCATATTGTTGGAATAAGCCATAAGACATCTGGGTGAAACCATAAAGTACTGGTGAATATTTTTTTGTTTATATTTCCGTTAAGCGATCGATTATGTGAAAAAAATATCAAACATGACTTTGTTTAATTTAAAAAAAAACTTCATCCGTTTAACGCAAGGTAATATATGCATGGATTGACTCTTACAGAATGACAGTTAATCAAAATATATTGTTATTCTGTACACCTACGTATTTACGTTACGTATTAAAAAAGATAATTTGGCAAAGTGGCTAAAAGGCCAAGACGCCATCGGATAAGAAAAAAAAAATAGAAGATAATCTGTGGAGTTATCTTATTTGTCAGTTGTCAATGTAAAATGTAGTATTATTTCAATTTACTTCGGCACGTCTATATCTAGTATATAATCGCTACGTTTGTACCATAGAAAATACAGTATATAGTAGTTAGTTTGTACAAAAATACAATCTCAAATATCTTCTCACGCAAAAATTTTAAACATCAAATTTGTGAAGGATTTTTCATAATTTCATTTGTACTGTAAGTATTATTATGCTTATATATTATAAAATATTTTGGATTGATTTGTAAGTAAATTAAATAACTACTACTTTACACCTCTATTATAAATATAATACCTATATATAATAAATTAATACTATGTTTAAATTTAATTTATTGGTAATCATATTTTAGGTATTAAAATGGGGCCACCAAAAAAATTCAAGAAATATGATTCGAAAAGTGGAGGTGAAAGATCCGGTGTGTATTGTGAAGAATTATTATTTAAAAACAACTTTTTTTCATTTTGTAATAAGTGCTAACTTGCTGAACCCTATGTTAGTAGTTCATACTACAATGGATGATGGCATATCATACATTTTCTGTTTACAAATTTCTTCAAAATGTAGTACACAACATTGGCGATTCCTGATAGTTGCAAAGTAATTTGTCATAATTCTTATTGGTATCTGTCTTTACTAAAATGTATTTATCATACATAGGAAAGAAAAAGAAAGTGGAAGAGGATGTAACTATAGATCTAGTTGATGATGATAACAACGAAAATGCTGGTGTACCGGGAGCCGCCATGCAAGATGCAGAAAAGAATGATCAGGTGCCTGAAGATGAATTTGGTGCTAAAGATTATCGGTAAAGTACAATAATTCGAATATGTATGATTTTGAAAACAAAAGTAAGTAAAGTTTATTTTATGTGGCTTTCCCTTTAACAAATTTGTAGAAAAGCTTCTTTACATTAAGTGTAGGTTTTCAGTCCAATAATAGGTCAATGCCTGAATCACTCTTAAACTCTGAAATTTCTTATCAAGTTGTTATAAAAAAAAACATGTTTTTAAATAACTATAATGTACTCATATCTTTATGTATCTATAGGAGCCAAATGGAACTAAAGCCAGACAATGCCAGTCGTCCACTGTGGATAGCACCCAATGGCCATATATTTCTGGAGGCATTTTCACCGGTCTACAAACATGCACATGACTTCCTGATTGCTATAGCAGAGCCTGTTTGCAGGTACATTATCAAAATAGTTTTATTGTATTAGGTTTAAAGCACTTAAATAACTTAACATTTTCCCTGCCGGGTCACCAACTGCTATGTAGTACTTGGTATAATGCACTTGCGGCCTGTACACACCTTGCTTGTCCGCAAGAATACTGCATTAACTCTAAAAACATACTTTAACAGGAGAAGCAATTAAAGTTTTTAACATGCTTCATTTTTCAGTCGAACTGTATCATTAATTCAGTTGGTGCCAAATTTTGACATGATACTGTATTCTTCCAAACAAGCGACCTGTTGTGTATGTATGATTTATGGGCAAACACAAGTGCTTTATTTATTTTGGCAGTGGAGAACAGCGGGCATACATTAAGTCTGCATGTTCTTAGATGCTACACTGATGCTAAAAAATACAATATTTGTGTGAATTGGCGGCGCATCTTCATTCTAGATAAAAAAGCTCCAGTTTAGTGCTACCTCCTACAATGGTGACTTGATGTAGCATATAAGCTTAAAGGTGGTAGAGCTGTTAGAGCTCACCGGAGCCAGCACCACCGCCACCCTCATAACCCGCTGTAAAGCAACATGTTCATTATGTATTGTGTTTGGTTGGGGAGGTGTGGTTACCGGATACACATTATTGGAGGTCCATCTAGGTGGACTATCTTAGTCCTCAAGAGTAGGAACACATCCGTGTCCATCCTTAAATAGAACTTCTGTTCTATTTGGGATTAGAGATGGTTTTCAATGGGCTGCAGTGACCAGTTAACATCATGTGGCCTGCATGCCCACTTCTTACTCTTTCACAATAAAAAAAAAAGCACCGTGCTGAAAGTGTTAAAGATAATGAATATTTTTGAACATGTAACATTATGCCTATTATATATATTTTCATGGATAAATTTTATTATTAAACAAACATACAAGTGATCACTGTAGCCCTTGGGACATACACATGTAACTTGAAACAGTACTAAATTTTCTGTACATACATTGTTACTACTTTTTAAGTCTATGATGAAGATCAGCTAATAATAATGAGAAAATTAAGCCTTGCATCTAAGTGTAAAGAGTGACTGATATATTTTTTGGTACTACCCATAGTTACTTAGAATTATATGAATTAATATGTTGTATTATTTAGTATGTTAATAATAGCTTGAACAATAAGTCCGCGTATTGTATTGTAGGTGTATGTTATGAAATATGTAAATGTTTGTCTTCTATTTTATGGCATGCAATAAAGTGTATTCTATTCTATTTAATTCTGCTCGTTTTTCTTCAGTCTATGTTCTGGTTTAATTTGTCTACTGCATTTTTTTCACAAATAAAACTTTTGTTTACAGACCACAACATATACATGAATATAAACTAACTGCATACAGTTTATATGCAGCTGTATCGGTTGGTCTTCAAACAAATGACATAATTGAGTATTTGCAAAGGCTGAGCAAGTGTTCCGTTCCTGCTGGCATAATAGAGTTCATACAACTGTGTACTCTATCTTATGGAAAAGTGAAACTTGTTTTGAAACATAATAGGTACGGATTTTATCTATTTGACAAACTTAAATTATATTCTATGTTCTATTCATAACAAATTACAAAATTAATTTTTAAAATGAAGAAATGTTTGTAGATAGTGTGTCCTTTTTACTCTCCTATAAAAGGGATGTTAATTTTTGTTTTCACTCTTTGCGATATTTCTTAAAATACCACATTAAACCTTAGGTTATAGATCAAAAGATTTTAACGGTAAGATACTTCCTCATGCAACCATAGCAAAGTTGCTAACTTTATTCTTATTTGTATATTGTTCAAATAAGTCATGTGATAAGCATATAGATTATAGATGTAGTATTAAAGTCCTATTGACCATCAAGGAAATCATATGGAACAGGTATTTGGTGGAAAGCAAGCATGTGGAAGTACTACAGAAACTGCTGCGCGATCCTGTGATCCAACAATGCCGGCTACGACGTGACGGTGAAGAAGAGCTGCTCTCCACTGATCTGCCCAAAAAATCTGCCACATCTACCTCCAAACCAGGTAAATTCCAAGTCATTTCTGTCTTAAGGCAACATTGTGGCACCTTTATTTTCTAGCTTCAAGGATATTTTTCAGAAAAAATATCTTTTGTGCTATGTGGCTTATACACTTCCCGGGCTTATAATGAGATGTATACAAGTATAGTTATCCAGAGCACCTATATCCCCTGGTAGACAGACTTCAGTTGGCTCTTTTGCTTATCGGCGTGAGTAAATTGTCTATTGTTAAATTACTTTTTTAAGCGTACCATTTTATTCCGAAGGCCTGTATTATCAAACTTCAGTTAAAATATTTACCATCAGGTGCAATACTATTTTATTTGAAAAATGACAAACATGTAAAAAATTACTAATGATAATCTATATCTTACGCTTTTTCATAACATCAGACGTGCAAATGAAATTTTTATGTTTTATATAATATCTGTGGGCCTGCACGTTTGCTACTTATTATTATATATGTCCAGGTGAAGCAGAGAAGACAGCCGCGGCGGCAGCTAACGGCGCAGTCCCAGAAGACATCAGTCAGTTCTATCAGCAGCTGGATAAGGAGGACGACGACGACGAGCCCACCGACCTCGCCACCAACACTGCTGTTGCGTTTGAAGTCGACCCTGATAAGATTGAGGTGTTTTATTTTATTTCCTTATTATAATTATGATTAATATAGCTAATTGCCTTAGTAAGTACAATGTGCAATGAAATCAAAGTCATACAAGCAATAAGCATACAAAGATAGCCAATTATGATTTTAGATTACTTATGCCTTTTTCAATATAAATATGTGAATTAAATATCGCTTATAACAGAAATTAATATTTGTGTAAAATCTTTTTTATTATTTTGATCTCTAATGATCGATTCCATAGTAATTTATCATGAACAATAGGAGTAGATCGATTTTAACATTGATGTTTTCTATAAATCAGGTTATACAAAAGCGTTGTATAGAGCTGGAGCATCCTTTACTCGCTGAATATGATTTCCGCAACGATTCCGTGAACCCTGACATAAACATTGACTTGAAGCCAACCGCCGTCCTGCGACCCTACCAAGAGAAAAGTCTAAGAAAAATGTTTGGAAATGGACGTGCGAGGTATAACATCAATATGATTTATAATAAAAATCTAGCTGTGAATGGAGCTGATTATAATTATAGTAAATATACAATTTAAAAGGTGGTAGAGCCGTTAGAGGTCGCTCGGGGCGGTACCACCGCCACTCTCATAA
>DWON01010710.1:0-10612 GCA_018251015.1 Phocides pigmalion okeechobee
CATCTTAGTCCTCAAGAGTAGGAACGCATCCGAGTCCATCCTTAAATAGAACTTCTGTCCTATTTGAGATTGGACGTGGTTGTCCATGGGCTGCGGTGCCACTTAACATCAGGTAGCCTGCATGCCCGTTTCTTACTCTTTCATAATAAAAAAACATGTATGGTATAAATAATGTAAACATAAATATCTTTGCTTTTTTATTTCCATTTTCATTCGTAAGTAAGCAGACTCACAAGTCATACTACTTACAAATAAATATCCAATAATTACTTAACACTATCCCTGCGGCTACAACACTGCTGTGTAATTTTAGGCGTGACGCGCTTGCGGCTCCTACACATCTGTGTTGAACAAAAGCGCTGTGTTTACGTCGGCACCACAAAACTGGGGGCGGACATTACGTCTGTGTATTCGTAGATGATACACAGATGCTAAAAAATACAATATTTCAATAATTTGTTGGCGTATCTTCATTCTCATCAAATAAGCTCCAGTTTAAGGCCGCCTCCCGCAATACTGACCCGATCATATAAATCCACGCCGCAGTCAAAGTGTTAATCAAGTAAGTGTATCTCTTAAGCCACTAGAATTTTTAATAAATGTAAACATTAAGGGTCATTGACTGGGTCTTTAGTGAGTTAAAAATTTAGCTAAAGACGTTATCGCGTCATAGTCCGTCACGTCGCCCGAGCGCTGGCGCCCGCCTACGCGTGCTTTCACCTAGTTGAGTCGTTGAGTGGAATGCGTTTGATATACCCTTTTATCCACTTGTCTATTACTTTATCAGACAGTTCCTGGTTCGATTTCTGGCCAAATAGACATTTAAATGATGAATCTTAATTTCTGTTCTGGGTCTGGGTGTTTTTGCATTTGTCTCTGTATGTGTTCATGGTACCCAAGATTGATAATGATCACTGTATTATCTGCATTTCGCAGACGTTTCTTTCTCTTAATTTCATGCGGAATATATAGCGGAAAATACAGTTATTGTTTAAAAATACTTCGAGTTCACGCAAAGTTACTCGAACATAAAGTTTTTTCATTCATTTGTAGACCATCCCGGCCGATATCGACGGAAGCTTTTGTATGATGACGAACAGATAGGTATGACGACCCGAGGCTAAAGGTCACATTTCCACATTAAGCAATAACAGCTTAATCTCCAAAACGATACGGTAGGTGGCGCTTGTGGCGGGTCGCGACATGTGACATGCGTGGGCGCACTTGATGGCGCATTCGAAACGTTACTTGCTTCGTGGGTTAATAAATGAGATCCGCTACCGCTGCTTGGCTATAAAATGTGTACGCAACGAATTAATAGACTCGTCGGGATAGTCAGTTTCTTTTTTTTATTTACACTTATTTTTGAAATAGAAATACCACCGCCACGGAAAGAAAAAGTTGAATTTTCCTTCTTTTGTGGGTCATATATACATTTTTTATTTACACGTATTTTTCATCTAACTTATAAAAATACCACGGGCGTCATGGAAGAACAAGTTGCGTTTTAGCATTTTCGTGGATTACACGTACATCATTCCCTTGCTATGTACAATACGTACAACTTTAACAACTAAACATATGTAACGCTACGTTCGATTATATGAACTATGAGCTTTGATCGAGTTATTATTAACTATATATCGCTTGGGATATTACGATTTTAGAAGGTACTTAATGAGAATTATGCAACAGTTTACTATTTTTAAGATTTTGTTTATTAAAAAAAAATTGTAGCGATAAAAGACACGGGAACGTTAATATACAATTATATTTGAAATTAATATAATACCACAACATTTTAAAATTAACTGGTGCATAACTAAATAGATTAATTCTGCTTAGACTAACCTCCTGTTCAAAGTGAGACTCTGATTGTTAAGCCGAAGGTTGTGGTGGTGTCAATACGTGTATAAAATTTGCGGTTGAATTAATCATAAGGTTTCCCGTGAATAAATAACGTTTCACTTTTATGTATAAATAGGATTTCGAAAATGAGTGTTGTAATGACACTTGTTCCTATAAGGGAATTTACGTAACCCTTTGACCCAAAAACCCACGACCAAAGCGGCGTCAGATTATAACAGCCTTGCAAGTGGCTTGAAAGAGCATAAAAGAATTAATTACCACATCAGTCCATTAATTTTCAGCTATAAATAATTAAGTAATTAATTCTGTCGATATCTTTCCAAGAATGGAGAGATTATAACAATGTTATGGAGTTTTTATTGCTGTTTATTTTTATAGATGTTTTATTTGAATTTCTAATGGCCAAATAAATTTTAACTCTACGTATGTTCAACATTGTATTACGTACGACTACAATCAACATTCAACATACTAATAGTTATATAAGTTACAATTACACTCCTAGTTACAATCATATCTGTGGACCCAGAAGATTTTGTTTTATTATATCTCAATTAATTCGCTGACGAAAGATTCCATGCATGCGACCACAAACAATACTTTAGGCCTATTTGTGATTAGTTGTGAACGTCCAGGGGCTGCAGCGAGCACTTCATATCAGGTAGACTGCACACTTGTTTAGTATTCTCGTAATGTAAAAAGTAAAGTACGACCATTTCTTTATTTGATAGTACTGTGCGTGGTGGTGATACTTGCTGAGTGGCAGAATAATATAATATGACTGATTACCGTTAATCGATAAGTTATATGACTGAATTACGTTTGCCGTTAAACATTTACAGATTTTGAAATGCTTGTGAAAGAGTTTGTTAAACTCTTCGCTTTATTTATTGATGCAGAAACTCCATTTCTTTGAGATCACTTGTAGGTGCATCGCTAGTAAATTGGACTTAAATGGAACGCTTTCTGTGTAAGATTAAATATATATTGCCCGTCCCCGCCATCAACGGAAGAAGTCATCCGGTATTACCTCCATTTATATAGAAAAGCAAATAAATAACAGATTATCCAAAGCAAGCGATAGCTTCCTCGAATTTGTAAGAGGAAAATACTGACTCTGTACTCGGAAAATATATCTGCTTTCTTATATTACTTCGCTTTATTATGTGACGTTAGGATCCTAACATTTTTTTTATATAAGAAGAGTAGTAAACGAGCATGCTAATCACCTGATGTAAGTAGCCGCAGCTCATTGTACCTATTGCAGGCAAGAATAAATTGAAAAAAAAACAACCCCGTATCTATGGTAGTGAATGTGGCCAAAAATGGAACTATTAATATCCCATAGAAAAGCTGTCAAAGTCAATAATTCTGCGAAGACAGTGGCGCCACCATATAAATACATTTTTAAAAATCCGTGTCGGACTGTACTTAGTTACTAAATTTTGTGTTAAAACCGTAACTGATAGCTGTTTTCGACTTGGAATGTGAAATGACAAAGCTTGTATGTAAATTTTATTTCCTTATAGAAAACCGGACGCTTTATAGCCGTCACAGTGGTAAGTTATTGTGCCCAACCGCGCAATTTGGACATCGGACCGGCTTTGTTCATCTCGTTTCTGTGTAAAATGTAAATCTCCTAATTTGTTGATCATTAACAATTGGACGCAGTATAGCTCTTATTTATGTAAAACGATTTAGACATATGATATTTTACTAAATATATGTATTTATACATATTAAGTAAAAATGTTTAATGCCTTTAGTTTGCGAATTATATTTATATAGCGTATTTTTATACCAACTCAGATTTGTTACAGAATATCTAAATGAATGTGAAACATAATATATTTTTGGATATATACTCGACAAATAACATATTTACTTTATACTCATATAACAAAAAAAAACAACAGAAGAGGTAAACTAATGGTCATGATTTTTACCTTCTACAAAGGGGGAGGGGGGGGGGTCGAATTAAGGGCGCATCGATGTGCTTTGGAGTTATTTACGTATTAAAAACAATTACCAGTTCTTTTAATAGAGAAAGAAAACATCGTCAGGAAACCTACATACTTGAGAGTTCTTTGTAAAGTTCTTAAAAGGTGTGTGAAGTGAAGTCCATGATAATAACCAGTAACTACCATATTAACTGTTATCTCAAATCTTTATCTAGTTTATAAACACCTAGCAATTACCAAGTTTGATCGATGCTGGTAGTGATAAGGTGGTCGGTTCATATCTTGCACGCTGCGATCAATACTTAACACGTAATGTGTTATGCTAGCGTTCCTGTTAATTGCCCCATGCCAGGCCCATAACCTACACAGGCCCATGGCCTGGGCCTGTATAGGTTAAGTTAGGCGTTTATTGCAATTAAAGTTATTCGATGTTATATTTAACTTTATTAATTACATGAAAAAAGTCTAATCTTTATTTTCTACGTTAATTAAACTCGTCAAAAACTATTTCAATTAAAACTCGTACAAGTTTCACAGCTTCATCGTTATGTCCATCGTGTTCATATCATTCAATACTTCCGTCGATCACATCATGTCCAAACTTGAAATGTGAAAAGATCATTCGATTCGAAGATGTCACAGTATCATTCAATAGATATTGAGCGTGTATTAGATCGACCGTCTTGTGCAACTCCGGATGTGAAATCTATAATATACACAACGTATTAATTATAACCATTCAACGCCCACGCGTGTCTTTGACTTCTCTTGTCTCGAAAATATCGATGTTGCTTTTAGTGTCACTCACGCTTCGTTTGAAGAGTAATTGGTGAAATACTTATATTAGTTAATGATATAGGTAAATAGTTAGCGTTATTTTGCGGACATCCATGCTATTTCATCGCTGAATCAACGATTAACCGGCGCGGATTCAACTTATCCTGTTAATGCTACGTTTTATTTTTATCGAATCGTATATATTTTTATTCTCTTGAGTTTTCCTTATTTATCAGTTTATATATATTTTAGTGTATCTATTCCTAGTTTTCTTCATAGTGCATGCTTTGAAATATATATCGTTGTACATGGTGGTAGCGGATTATTGCAAAGTAGTCTCCTGGCTTGTTAGATATTTGGAGTTAATATGAATAGGCATTATATTTCTATAATCCGTAATATAAAAGTAAGAAGTACAGTTGTAGTAAGTAGTAGTAGTTAAGCCGTGATCACGAGCCGTGTAACTTTATCGAAAAATCAGCAATCAAATATTTTTAATCGTGCGTACCCGCTAGCTAGTAAAATAAGTAGTCGAACAATACTTCGAATACTTAAATATCGTCGATATCCTATTAATCCGCTTTGAAGTAAAGTTTTCTTGGAGAACTATTTTCAACACAAGCAATGCTTATCTATGATTGAACTATTGTCTGTACTAGTAATTTTCGTTTTAAAATAAGACGTTTTCATGCTAAACCAGCCTACGTAGATCCGATTAATATAAACCATTCAAAGTTAAACTGTCTGTTCGCTTGCTAAGTGGCTTTCCTTTGCCACAGTCTGATTGGAAACGAGTTCTGTAACTGTTTCATTTTGAAGAAAAAGGCAATGGGAAACAAATTAGCTTTAACTTAAACGAACTAACTTTCGTCGCATTGCTGTTTTCTGTCAGTAAAACTAGAAGGCTTGAAGTTTGAAAGATTGGCCTCACTTATTAAGTGATTGTACAAATTGCTAATTAATACTTGTTCATTATTATTGGGTATTTTCCTCATTTATTTTCAATTCGTACTATGACGTCAATCCCATAATTTTCACCTTTAAATCAAAAACTTAAGGCTTTACAATCGAAATCAAATTATTGACGTATCTTTAATATACAAAACGAAATCCTGACGAAACTATAAAAGTTGTTCTGAAAAATCTGGAATTGAAAAATTCATTTATATTGTAAAAGTGAAATCACCTTTTTTTTATATTTTCTACAATTCAAACCGCCGTGGTACCATTTATATTGTTCCGCCTAATAGCCATAGTCAGATGCAAAATATTTGAAATAAACATATGAAGAGTTATTTATTACTTTTTGATATCATGCACGTAAAGATTGTGCCTTGTTAAATGACTGAATGTTGCGTTAAAGATAAATATAGGTTAAATAGGTATAAAGAGGCATTTCTCCAGGCATGTCGTGCTCATAGAAATGAAACACCGTCTCTGGCGTCTTGCCATTGAAATGTTCCAAAAGACGCCACTACATGAATTTCCTTCGTGTCATTACTTATTCAAGAGCGTAAAGGTGAAAGCGAATCCCTGTTTGATAATCCGCAAAATGTCGTCACGCCGTATTCAAATTCCCATTGCCTTGGATGACCGGGCTCGTCTGACAAAAGGTTAGAGTTACTTAAGGATTCAGATCCTTTAAAATGTTTTATCTCAGGACAACTTAACGAAAAGTAAACCAAACATGAATTATCTGTAGAAAGGTAAGTTACTTAAAAATTGAGATTCGTTAGAGATTATTCAACTCAGATGATATTTACCGGGAAATTAAATTCATGAATTTTTAAATAGTTACTTATGAATTTAGAGGCTGTTACTTATAACCCGGGAAATAATTATGGAGAAATTATTTAGCAATAAGCTGTATTATAAATAATACTTGGCTTGAATGAGGTGATTGTTTTTGGCAGCCAGTGGAAGTGTATGAGTCAATCGGAGAGGTCCACCGCCATTCTGGCAAGAAAAATCCTTATATTTCGATAAAAAGTACGATTCCCTACACACTTATAATAATCATCAAGAGTAAACTATTTATAATGGAAATGACATTGGAATCCAGTCCCCGATAAAGATTTCGTATAGCAGTGGTGATTTAAAATCAAGTGGACTGCATGTTCATTTGCTGATTCATAGACAAAATGAGTCTATTAAAACCTTAACTTTACCTCGATTCCTTGATTTAGCATTATAAAATTTACTTTATTTATTACCATAAGTAAATTTAAAAGCTAAATTACATTGAAAATAACAATATATACTTTATTAGTAAATAAAGATAAGTAACAACAGTACATGAGTACAGCTAAGACAAAATTTAAAATATAAGCAAAGAAAATATGCTTTCAAATTTACAAATCTCCATCCAAATTGCTGCTCCTTTGGATGAGTTTTCAAAGCTAAATGCTTTTAGGTAAAAGATTTATTACTAAACAGTAAACAGCAATATATTACTGAGTACTAAATTTGAAAGGGTATCTTATTGATTAGTTCTTGTTCTGCGCACGTAACACTAGAGTAATGATTAAGCGATTGCGAACAAAAAGCAATAATAGGATACCTAGACAATGTACCTTGAAATATGATCGCTAGAACTAAATGTAGACCGTATCATGCTCTACGAGCTTACCTACACTTTTCCATTATATAAATAAATCCAAAGTATGTTCCTAATGTATTAAAGACATTTCATCATTGTATATATGATAATATATATTATATTTTAACACCTTCACAATATTAAAGACATTAGACACTCGGTGGTAGTCGAAACAGTGATAGCATAAAGATAAGCTTCTACCGCAAGACTAAATGAAAAAAATCAAACTATTCCAATTCAAACTGTTTCTGAACGTCAATAAATTACTACTGACTCGTAACATGCTTCGTTTTAAAGAAACAGCGAAAGAAACTACAAAAAGTCATCGATTCAAATCAAGTTTTGTGCGTAATAGAAAAAACCAATATCTTGTGTATCAACAGTGAAGGAAATCAATATGAGTAATTTTACATGTCGAAAAATTCTCCAAAAAAATTTCAGTTACGTGTGAAGTTTGCCAGATGGATTGTAGCCTAATTTTCATACTCTGAAAAGACACTCTTGCTTAGCAAGTGGACAGACGGAGCATGCATTGATGATAATTGACAGTGTTCTTGTTTGAGAGGTGCGATTTTGAGTCGTTCCATCTTCCTAAAGATTGATAAAGCATGTGTTGATTTCTTTTAAAACTCCTGCGGTGTATTAATTTATTGCTGTCGTCAATGGGCAACGGTGACCATTTATCTTCAAATGGACCCTTGCTATATCCATGCCATAAATAAATTAAATACCTATTTTGAAAAGAAGCATACGTTAGGGTCTCTTTGCTGTTTCTTCTTAATTACAAAGCATCATCCGAAGCCTCGTAGTTTCTCGCCTTGCAAAAACAATTCTATAAGAATCATCTTAGAATAAATATAATTTAAAATTGCACTCGAAGTATCACAAATATTCTGGAGTTTTAGTGTTCATATTGCAACGCTAGTGACCTTTTAGAAAAACAATTCAGTGCATGTTTTCATAATTTGATTACTTAGCTCGTTGCAGTGTAAGATATTATAATGTACCTAGAACAAATTGCTGTTTTTGTGGTCGTGTCCTTTAATAGAATGCGTATTATTACGCGGCGCAACGTATACGAGAGCATCGGTCGGAAATTAAGTACAGCTTTTTCTGTACGACGGCGCGACAGCTGTCTGCCGCAATAAAAGTATCTTTTTACGAATCCAGATCTCACTAGAACTCTTGCTTAGCTTCATTTAGTTTATTTTAGTCACTCGTTATTATAATGAATGTTTTACAAAAAGCAGACATAAGTAGCATTGTCTGCGAGTCACATACAGACGATGATAAATATGTGAGGCATAAAAATAAGAGTTTTCATGTTTACACATAATAATTAATAATGATAACTTAAATTTATAACACATATTCATGATTCTGTGACTGAGATAATACTTAGTTACTCTCATTACTTTAAATTATCTGGTATATTTAGCGATAAAAACGGAATAATGAACTGTTCGTTTGTTGTATTCATTGATAATACTGAATAATAATGTTTATAATATGCATACATATTTTTTTATTATTATAAAAGAGTAAGAAACAGGCATGCAGGCCACCTGATGTTAAGTGGTCACTGCAGCCCATGGACAACCATGTCCAATCTCAAACAGAACAGAAGTTCTATTTAAGGATGGATGCGGATGCGTTCCTACTCTTGAGGACTAAGATAGTCACTTCCAATAATGTGTATCCGGCAACCACATCTCCCCAACCGAAACACAATACATGAAGAACACGTAGCTTTACGGCGGGTTATGAGGGTGGCGGTGGTGTCGCCCCGGGCGAGCTCTAACGACTCTGCCACCTTTGAAATGACTTTCATATACCAACAATAATATCGAAGCCGCCGGAACGTTGAAGAAAAGCTTTACTTTTCAGGAGAAACAAAGGACTAAATAACTTTATTTGAATTTTAGCTCATGTATTACAAACTTGTTTACCTTTTTATTAGAATATAGTTCACCTATAATTATGGAAACGGTGTTCAGATAACAATAGAACAAAAATTCATGTATTTGTTTGGAAGCTCTGATGGTTTGACGTCCACAATATGTTTTCTATATATTTTTAGGTTTATTTAGTTATTTCATAGTTTGATAACGCGTCTTAAGTTGATAATTAATAAATCTCTTTAAGTTTAAGTATACCATAGTTAGCAGTCATATGTTTTACTTAGCACGAGGCTAGAGCGGCTCGAATTATATTATCGTGGTCGGTGTAAAACTCGTGCTATAGCGATGTGGGCGTGTCTTCACTCTTTCTCTGATTCGTGATAATCAGTGACTAAAGATAAGCCCTACACTTTTCAATCAGAATTATGGTCTGGTCTGATTTAGGCCCTAAATGTTTGCTTATCTTAGCTGCCTGCTAGATATTTTGTTAACTTTGTTCCGGTATAGTATGTAATTCTGTATATTTCATATGTATATGACTGGTAATATTTGGCAATTGCGTGTAATAGGTTTTATAAAAACTCAATTGTTCTTGTTCTAGCATTAGACAAATTATCGGCATCGATGAAGCAGCTGGGCGTGTCGGGCGTGTCGAGCGTGTCGGGCGTGGCGGGCGTGGCGAGCGTGGCGAGCGTGTCGGGCGCGGGGGCGGCCGGCGCGGGGGGCGCGCCCGCCAGCGTGTCCGACGCGGAGCCGCCGCCCGCGCCGCACATCGCACACCACTACGCGCATCACAGGCCTAAGGTACCACTGTCCTATCCTGCTGTTAGAAAAGGTTTTTAGGATTATCTTTGGAGCGATCCTGAGAGGGGTTTGGATTTGAGTAGTTTCCAGTGTATAGTCTTACTGACCTTACACGGTTATGCTACGTATAATAAAAAATAAAATAAACGATATAAGCTTTTATAGTTGCTCGGGAAATTTCTATGGTATCAGAGCTAATGAGATGTTGACCCAAATGCAATATTATCCAAGATATCTGTTTAATTTCTAATATAAATGATAAATCCGGCTCGAAGGACCAAATTTTAAGTGAAGCATCGTATGCGCAGGCAGCGGCGCAGCAGAGTGTGTACGCGGCGCACGGCGCGCACGCGGCGCACGGAGCGCACGGGGCGCACGCGGCGCACGGCGCGCACCACGCCGTGTCGCACCATCCACCCGTTTACGGCGCGGGCGTGTATGCGCCACAGGTACCCACCCACGTTAAATACATACTTATAATCATTGCCGGTCCCATCACACTTATATATCCTACTCATATCCACCATATCTTCCCATTACACCTGCACTCAGAATAAGAAATAGCAGAAGCACAATATCTCTGTATCAGATTGATACTGATTCCCTTTGGATTTACATTTAGTTCTCATAATCCACCATAAAGCATTCCTTGTGTTTCGGTTGGAGAGGTGCGGTTGCCGGCTACACTTTGAAGAGAAGCG
>DWON01010711.1:0-10612 GCA_018251015.1 Phocides pigmalion okeechobee
GGCGTACTACGATATAGCATCAAAATCATTTGGGTGCATTGTAAGTGTGGACCGTTCTGCCGTCGGTGGAGTGCGCGGCAAGTGCGGTCGAGATGGCGACCTGGAGCGGTCACACCGAGTCACACGACGCCACTTCTCTATCAGCGCCCTCCTCCGTCCCTCCGCCGCCCGCGGCCAGCGCGGCGCCGAGCGGAATTCGCACGGCAGCCGCGCCTCGCGGCTCGCGACGCGGTCCGCTCAGTCGGTTCAGTTCAGTGTACGTGCGACCGTTCGCGCCCGAGGACGAATCGCACCACGCGCGCTTCACTTATTACGCAGTAGCGAACTCGCACCGCGTGGACTTCTCGCCGCCGAATCTCCGTCGTACACAAACGTAACGCGTACACTCCCAAAACGGAAAAAAAAACTTAATACGACGGTCGCGAACTTTCGACACCCAGTGATAACTGTTATCAGTGCGAAAAAGTTGTCAAAGTGCTAGTCGAACACGAATTAAGGAACGATTTGTGCAGTGATCTTCGGTGCCGTCACGGTGACCACCGTAGGCGACACGACGCGGTGTTGCGAGCCACGTTACAAGGTTATCGCGCCTCTAGCCCGCCAGTGATGAATTGGAAAATCGGCGCGTAGTCGCTCACGTGGTGTGCGCCCCGCCCCCGCCATCTCCGCGCTTATATTTAGCGAAAATCGCCTCTCGGGAGCGGCCCGACGGCAGACGCTCTCAGCGCACATCTCTGTTTATGAACGTTAGCGAGACGCCACATGTTATTGGCTTCGTATAACGGAGCCGATAAGGAGGAGTTAGATAACCTCTCCGGATCGCGGTCCGGGTCTGACGACGTTCTGGAAATAGAAAGAAGTCGGTCGAGAAATATTTGTGAGCGCGGTGTGATGGTAACAGCCGAAGTGGGCACGCGCCGGTGAGCGCTCGAATCGACACACCCACCAAAAAATTCCACTGTTTGCGATATCGACGGTGCAAAATGTCTATACAGGGGGGCAGCAGTTACCAGAGCCCGTGGTCCTCGCAAACAGCACTCTCTGAGCTAGAGGGAGCGATGGGAGAGCTCGAACCTTTAGGAGAGCTCACCGAAGTCGGCTTCGAGCCACAAACGCGCGCGCGTTCCAACACGTGGCCTCTGCCAAGGCCCGAGAACTATGTGGACCCAAGCGACGACGGTAGCAAGAAGAATTCCAACCAAAATCTGGCCGGTAAATATGTTCTGTCCTCTAAAACATTCATGAGGTCGCATTCACGATATGCGCAACAATTTATGCCGGCCCACGTATTTACAATGGTTTTAAAATTAAATATGGACCAATATTGTTTTCTACGTACACTATCTGAATAACAAAATTGAGTTATGTTAAGTAATGCCTGCCGGTTACGGTCCCAATGTTTACATCGAAAGATAACAGCGTATGACAGATTATAAGGTCGCAAAACAATGTTTATCACGCTATCGTCCAAATACAATACTGACAATCGGAATCGGGTCTACAAAATAGAATAGTTTGAAATGGTTGTCGTGTAGACCAGTAAATGTAAACAACAGACTATAAATGTAAATATAAACACGCTAAAAACATTCTTAAACGGTTATAGGTGGTAGTAAGTAGATGCAGCAAAAGACATGAGTAATGAGTTGGTACCTACATAATGTATTCGCATATGTAACAAGACCTATTACTGAATCGATTGTTCAACCCGTTTCTACGAACACCTGAAACATTTATAAAATGTGTCTAATACCAAGGTGATTCTAACAAATCACTTTTTATCTACGCAGGTAGGCAACTACCTACATACTTAAAAATCAAAACATTTCGTGCTTAATATTTAAGACGTATTTGAATTTTTACAGTGACGTTTTACCGTTCTTTTTAGTATGATATAAGAAGTGTTTTAAAATAATACCTACATATTTTAAGTTGACACTTTTATAAGTGAGAACTAATTACAAAACTAATATTCGGCTCTGAGAAATCTATATATTATTATTTATAATTTCATTAGTGTAAATTCGAATATGAGTAATTAAAAATATACGAAATACATAGTTGGTAAATATTTATTTCATTTGTAATACTTTTGGACTTGTTTAAAAAAACAAACACGAAAAGAAGACACGTGCAAAGTTTGGACTCCCACTTAAAATCACCAAAAGAAATGTTCTCGAATATCATCAGGATACTTTTATATCGGTCACTTGTTTACCTCTTTAAATGTATACTTTCTTATTGACTGAAGTAAGCCTTTGGAATTTTGAAATTTTCTGCGTAAATTTCGGGGATTTTCTAGTTAAATCTTCGGGCATATTTGAACCTCCAAGTCCCATAACAAAGCTGTAGGACCCGCATGATCCAGAGACTCAAACAAAAAATCAGACCCATCTAATGAAACCATAAATTTTAAACCTATAATTTAAACTAGTGCAATACGAAATCTATCAACAATATTTATCAGCAAATTCGAGACAATACCAATAAAAGTTCCTAATAAACATATAGAACCGAATTGTCCTTCATTTAATTGAAATACGATATGCTATTACGTATTAAGCAATAGAAATATGCAGAATTTTAATATTTAAATTCTGTACAGTTTAATAAAATTGTCAATTCAAAATTAACGCGATAAAATGCATCGAATGAATTCGCTCCATTAATATTGTCGCGTATCAACACTCGATGTAACAATCAATTTGCATAATTGTATTGTTAAAATCGTAGTATATTAATAAGTAGAGGACCTGTGTATACGTATACGTTAATCCTGATTGTAATTCGACCAAGGAAGTCACTACTTATAATCCGGCATAAAGGAACTTGTGTTTCGGTTGGTGAAATGCAGTTGCCGGCTGCACTTAAGGCGTCTATCATTTTTAAAGAAAACAACTTATCTATGCAAACCTCACATAGAACTTAAGTCCAGTGTGTGGTTGGATGTGGATGTCCCTTTGTTGCAGAGACTACTTAAGGTCAGGTTGATCGACTTTAGATGGGACTCCTGTTCTATATGAAGTTAGCACAAATCACATGCCTAATGGAACACTGACCCATTGGTAGATAGGTCAGAATGGACTTACATACAGATACAAGCTTCTGTAAGTCCCGTCTACCGTCTACCGTTCGAATTAAATTGAAATTACGCATTACTACCGACGCGGCGATATACAAGTTTTAATTTAATCCATCAATAAGTAGGATAAGTTCTAAGATCTCATAGCAAGATCTCTTTTTGCGATTTCCCAACAACCTTTGTGGAGTTGAGTCAGTATTCTATTAAGCATGTGAAATGTTCATCGTAAACAGTAGGGGATTGCCATTAATTGGACTGCATGCTTGTTATAAAAACAACAAATAAAAATACCTATATGTATTGGTTATGTGCAACCCTTATAGATGGTAGAGCCGTTAGAGCTCGCCAGGGGTGGCACAACCGTCACCCTCATAACCCGCCGTAAAGCAACACGTTCTTCATGTATGAGGTTGGGTGGGAGAGATGTGGTTGCCGGATACACATTATTAGAGGCAACCAATAGAACTTCTGTTCTATTTGAGTCCATGGGCTGCAGAGACCACTTTACATCAGGTGGCCTGCATGCTCGTTTCTTACTCTTTCATAATAAAAAAAACCCTAATTGTGCCAGTTAATGTCCCTTTCGTAATTCTTAATAAAAGTTCCCAGGGTCGCAAGACACGCTAAAGTGGTCAGTCATAGACAATAACTGTTAGAAGGGCAGTGAACACGATTATTGTCAATGTTTGCTCAAGCAAATTAAATATCATTTACCTTGTACTGTAAACGTTAACAATTTATTAATTTTGAATAAATAATTGAACTATTTTCTATAAATTGAAACAAAATCGCGCGTTTTATTTCGCCCCCAATAATTAAATAAACTTGCAATCAGTGGTAATTTGTAATTTAAAAAATAAAAAGCAACTTTAATAGAATTTATAATCTGTACAATATGAATCAGAATCTCTTCGATCGTATTTTTTTATAATCGAATTGAATCGATCGAATTCAATCGTATTTATTAAATCTTATTTTTAATAATAATAAATAGACTTCAAATTTGTAATCCATGACATATATTAAAAGTACATTATTTGTATCTTTTTAACTTAATGCTTACTCCTCTCTACGATGCAAATAGGTCATACGAGATCATATTACAGGAATATCATAAACAACAGGTAATCTACGTTAGTTTATTTGACACAGCAAACTAATAATCTCGACTCCACATATTCGTGCCAACATTTGTTATATAAAGAGGTTTATTTACCAAGTAATGAGTAAGTAGTGAACCGAACAAAGTCAGGCTTGACTTTAAGGTTCCTTATGCGCGTAAAATGGAACCGAAATAAGATAGCTCTTGTGTGTATGGCCGTCCGTCTGCCTCATCATCTTCTCTTCTTATCTCCTGAAAAAAATAGAACGGTAATAGAACCTATACGGTTCGACCGGGAAGGTATCATCACTACACCTTAGTCCTCAGGACTAGCAATGCATTTGTGATCGACTTTATATGAGACTCTTGTTCTTAATGGACTTGGCTACAGATGTGGATGGATACAATTTCTACTAACCATTATGTGAATTGACACTCGTTTGCTACTCCCGTATTATAAAAAAATCTGGTAACATAAGTAGCATTAACAGGATCTACAAACTTTGTTTTACCCAGCTATAAGCACTAATCACTAGACGAAAAGGCCAGTTAATACATATATATACAAAGAAAAATGTTTTTTTTTTTTTTTTTTATAATTACGGATTCTTTAAGCGAGTTCAACGCATGTTTGATCGGTTTTTATTGTTATATTTTAGACTTTGTTCTATACCTATCTCATGTACCTAATAATACCAAATGTGAGACTTGAATACATTACCCATTTTTACGGTAAAAGGAAAACACGAAACGCTGAAAATACATATTTATTTATTTAATGATTTATTGTATCACATATTATAGAGAAATGTTACAAAAGGGCAAAGTTAATGCCTGAGGGCATTCTCTACCTGTCAACCCTGGGTGGATGCAGAAAATTTGCGGCAGGTGTTATTATCAAACTTCAAACAAAAATAAAAATTATATATTTTTATTTATTTATTAATATATTTCTCACATTATGCGGTACAAATATTTTATATATATATTTATGAAATTTCCACTGGCTATTAATTATAAATTGAAACAGACAACCCTTTCAAGATATAATACATAGTTGGAATTTTAAAAATGGCTCCATTATATCAATTTCTTAATTATTAATAAAAAGATAGAATAGAGCTCTTTAAAGATATGATAGATATTTGCAATAGTAAAAATGGTACAATCATATTAATTACAAGACGAAAAATAGAACATGTACATTACAAATGTAGTTACCTATATTGTTCGATATACAAAAGAGTTTAATAATAAAGTGGTTGGAAACCAACTATTGAACCGAGAACAATTCAATTATAAAGTCGAAGAACCAACTATTATATTAAGAATACCTGGTTGATTCAAATGTTTTACAAACATGTGACAAACGTTGGGCCAATGTTGTTTTCGTCACTGTGTGAGGGCCAGAGGAAAGAATACATTACACTATTGAAAACTTACAGACGTAGCTACGTGTAATGTTACGTACGAGTCGTGCGTAATAAGCAATTTACATTGACAAAACAATATTAACCTTTATAATGTCTCAATTACCTACGGTGATGCAAAATGTATATGAAATGAATGAACAGACTCCACTACGTCAATTTGAATAATTAAATAATGTAAGTAAAGTACTAACAGCGATTGTTAATAGACTGTAAAAAAAGGATCTCAATTTGTGGGTATTTTTTATGCTTCGTTTTCGTGAATATCGTCATTTATTTATGGGCATTTTTTTATTGTGTCGCTATCGCTTCCAAAATCCGTCGTGAAACAATTATTGTGTTTCGGTTGGAAAGGTGTGGTTGCCAGCTACATTTAAAAGCGAGGTGACCATGTCAATCCTCAGGAGTAGCAACGCATCTACGTTCTAAATAAAATGGGACTCCAGTTCTGTTTGAGGTATGTGAATGTCCATGGACTAAAGCTTCTCTATATCAAGTGGTGTGTATGCTCGTTAGCTATTCTCAGATAAAAACAGATTTAGAAAAAAACGTCTTTTAATTCGGAGTATGTAACTGTCTCAACTTAAAAATATAACATTTAAAATTAACTTTTAATGTAAATTAAATGATATATGCATCCATCCATTTAATTTCTATGTAAAAACTAAGTAATGTATCCAAGAAGAATATATAAATATATACATAAATAAAAATACATTTGACAGAAATTACTATCTCTAAGAATGATGAAACAGCAATGCAATGATTTTGAAGTGGATTTTTTAGTTTTACATTTAATCATGGTGGTAAGACCTCTGTTCACGAGAAGTCTCTTTCGAATCCCGTAATCGTATTATTAATATATTTTTACTCGCTCTAACTTTAAACTGACACCGTGAACAAACCAAAGCGTTCTCAATGAAGTTCTCCATTTTTTTGTTATGCCTTACACCTTTTGAATACTTATTTAGGTTTTTTTTATTCAAATTGTTTAACAAATAAAGAAGTTATGTCAATTTATGTAACACGTGAACGAAGTCGCGAGCAAAAGGTCGTAAATAAATTAATAAATAAAGTGTGGGGAATCTACCAATTCACAAGTGGCTACTGTGAAACCTAATCCTTCTTGTTCAGAGAGGCTTTTGTCCAATACTAGGGTAATGAGTTTTTTTTTATGTGAGAAGCATGCAAACCACTTGATATTAAGTAGTCGCAGGCCATAGACATCCACATACAACCTTAAACACGACTGAAATCTTATCTGAGCTTGAACGTAGCTAGTCCTAAGGATTAAGATGGTCGCCTCGCTTCAAAGTGTAACAGGCAACCGCACCTCTAACCGAAACACGGCGGATATGAGAACGACGGTGGTACCTCCCCGTCGAATTATAGTTCTTCCACCTTGCAAGTTAATGATGATGAATGGTTATTTACTTCTCTTAAACGTTCAAAAGCTTAAGCAAAGTTTGTTGCCAATGTTTTCTTCAAATACGGAACTAAGGATAACGGGACACGAAAAAACTTGTAAGGTCCGCCCACGATATCACATATCTTCTTTAATACCTAACTCATTGTCATGTATTATGAATACAATACATTTTATAAATACAATTCCGATTGCTTATTCCGTTCGGCTTTGAAACCTTTGGTCCGTGGGGTCTGAATGCGAAAAAAGAATTTTAAAACAAATCGTCCCACGTTTAATGGACGCTGCTGGTGACAAGAGGACTGGTTCATAACTCGTGAAGGAAATTGCCATCGCTATTCAGTGTGGGAATGCAACGTTTGTAGCACTATGCCTCATGGGCACGAGAGTACTTACAAGTTTTAAACTAATCCCTTTTACAAAAAACTTAATATGCAAACACGAAAGATTATACTTAAAAATTGCATTTTAGATTGGTGGTAGTTAGTTAACGATATAAATTAAACTATTTATAATTTATTTTAAACTTTCGATAAGAAAATTTTCATATTTATAAAAATACTTATGTCAACTATATATATATATATATATATATATAAACGGCAAGTAACATTGTTGTATATAACTATATTCTTCAAGCGTAAAACGGAAAAGTAATTGATCGTGCAGGCCATCAGATGGTAATGATATCTGCAGCTGATAGAAATTTACGTCCAACCTAAAACAATGACCGAGATGGACGCCTCGCTTGTAAGCGTAGCCTGAAACTGCACCCGTAACATAAGATTTGCCTTAGTACAATTCACAACACTTTTTATATTACACTAGATTTTTCCCACGGCTTCGTTCATGTTGAAGCCCTTAAATAAATATCAAAGGTCATAATTAACATGAAATATACAAAAAATCAAAACAGAAGCTATAGTCAATAAATATTAAATTGAAGGCTTTCAAGTTGCTAGATTTTCAATTTTTTGGCAAATAATGATGTCTGCCAATTTTTTTTTAATAAAAAGTCTAAGGCCAGTTTCACCGTGACCACGAGCCATGCAACTGGTTCGAAATATCGGCAATAAAAACTCAAAAATCGTTAATCGTGAGTACCCGTTATATAACATAATGTATGGATTCCGCGATAATATCAGTTTAAAATATGTGTACACAGTCATAATCGGTTGAGTAGTTTTGGCGTGAAAGCCTAACAAACAAACTTACATTCACATTTATAATATTAGTAGGTAAGAAGGCATTTAAACTTATATTTCGGGCCAAAGTTTAACGTTAATAACTAATATACAATGAAATATATACAGGCGGAATAAATGATAATAGATTTTACTATATCTACAATAATCTATTCATTATAATTCCTGAACCAAACATTGACGTCATACGATATCAAAAAATGAATTATAACAACGTACTATGAACATTCTATATACTTATTATATCATGAATAGTATTTTATTTTGCGTCATTTTGATCGACGTTGAGGTCAATTTTATTATCAAAATCAAGTTTAACTTTTGTTCAATGGTATGTAAGCACGCAAGGGGGTATAACTAAGGCTCCATCAAGGAGATATTACGGCTGTCGTCATAAGTGAAGTAACTCTTGTGTTTCGGTTGAAGAGATGGACGCTATTACATAGGTCTCTTCAAAAAAGGTGTAAAGAGAGCTCCTTTAAAGCTGGCAATGCATTGGCTACTCCTTTGGTATTGGACGTGCATAGGCGACGGCGACTGCTTTCCATCAGGTGGCAGGTCTGCCTTTTGGTCAGGCCAAAATATATAAAAAAGAGGTGCAGTTCTCGGCTACACTTAAAAGCGATGGTACCATCTGAGTCTCAGTAGCTGAGTATCTACCAATGAATTTAGATAGGCTTCATTGGCTATAGAGACTACTTAACATCAGGTGGCCTGATACTTTTAAGGTGTAGCTGCCAACCATACTTCTAACCAAAACAATTTAATTCAATTTATTTATTTGTTGAATAAGGTTAATTACAAAAATGGTCAATAATATAGTAAAGTCCGCTTATTCTACCCGTCATGGGTGTACAAACACAAAAGTTGTTTACGGCGGATTGTGAGGTCAGCGATGGGACCTCCCCGCTTGAACTACAGTTCTTCCCGTAAATAGTCATAGTTCGTTGTATAATATTCGTATATATGTAACAGTTGTTTTAAACGAATCTTTTAGTTAGTTGACGTCATAATGCCAATATCTTAAAAAGCGTAAGTAGCAGAGTTTAATTTGATAACGATGATATAAAAATTACTAATCTTAGTATCCTGCCCTTCAACCCACCTAATCTCTATATTACCCTGAACCGATAGCTAACCTGACCAAGAACTGATTACTGAGTATCTCCAGATATCTGGGATATTTATAAGTGTGCTACATCACTTGTTGCGAACTGAAATCTCGCGTAGGCAGTACTCGATACTTCTAACACATTATCGATGGACAATATTGTAACGATGCTTTTTAGAGTTCGAGGAATATATATATTATATATTCCCATACTTGCTATTGCAGACTATATACATATGTACATATAATAGAAAACGAGCAGTCCATCTGATTTGTAGCCACTGCCGTCCACGGACATATGTTTTCAAGCTCAAATAGGATTGAAGCTAAGCCGACCATAGTTGTGACTAAGTTGAAAAGCCTAATCTTTATATATTTATAAATTAATCAACTGCTGCCCGGGATAACTTGGGTTTTAATTTTGTTTTGTTTTCGTGTTCCTACCAAAACGTTCTTATGTACACCCGCAAATTAAATGACATAACATTTATATTTATACAACGATTGTAATTAATAAATAAATAACATCGAAAATGAAAACTGCACCGAAATCAGTTAAGTCGTATTTGACATTCCGCTTTTAAACGCACAGGCCAACAGACAAAAATCTTACAACTATAGTTTTGGGTTCCATTACTTTAATTAAAGTCCCTAATACTAGTTTACATCATAAATGTCACATGTAACTCAGTAACAATTTTATTATTTGTATGGATAGAAGAATAAAGTGTCTGACGAACCCATAGACAAACCAACTAACGTAGAGTCCTAAAATTTTGCATGTACATAGTCGTATACGTACTTATAAGATGACCTAAAATGTTCTTAGCTACAGTTGAACTCAGTGGAGGTTGTGTTGTTGGGGAAAAAAATTGTAAATTTTCCGTAAAACATTCAATTTATATGTCTTGGATTTTTACATAAATGAATCAATTACAATTCCACCATACATTTTCTGGCTTTTGGCATTTTTTATCTTAAATTGAATGTTGATTTAACAGTTTTATTTATTTATTTGCACGATTCAAGACGTATTGGAACAAAAGGCAGACTTAATGCTAAAAACATTCTCTGCCAGTCAACCTAAGGGCTGTGTGTAATTTATGAAGGCGGTTACTGAGGTTATATAAATGACTAGCTGTGCCCGCCACTTCGTCCGCGTGGAATAGTTATTTTGGGCAAAGATTAATATTATTACGTTGATAAAACTCTTAACTAATTTCGACCAAATTTGATTACCATGAAAACGGTTCTAG
>DWON01010712.1:0-10611 GCA_018251015.1 Phocides pigmalion okeechobee
AAGATGAGATGCATACACAGAACAACTTTGAAGTTTTAGTTTTTTGTTATTTTGTCTTATCATAAAAGATTTCCTTTGAATAAAATGAGATTTTTATTTCAAACTATAAGGTAAGTGTGTGTCTGGGTAGAGCAGAGAGTTGAGACAACTGTCTTAGTTCTCAGAAGTGGTAATGCATGTGTGATTGACTTCAAGCCCTCATTTTCAACATTAATGCAGACAATTAAGATTAAAATGAATGTCTGCAAATATTTTATAAGAAACTTGTGATTGATCATAGCTTTTTTTCACAATTAATAATATATTCTACACATATACCTGTTACCATCCAGTCATCAATCTATGGTTGAAACAGTACATTTAAAATTGTAAATTTAACTGAAAGTAGGATCTGGAAATACCAAATGTCCATGATCAATGCTGCTTAGAACATTAATAAAGAAATTCAAGTAGCACTTACTCAAGATTTACCAAGCTGTCCAAATTCTCCATTACTGTTATCTGATTGTCATAGAGCTCTAGTTCCACGAGAGTGGATAATGTGTCCAGACCCTCAATCTTCTTTATAAGATTCCAGCGTAGATATAATCTGTGAACATTTTTTGAATATGATTTGTTATGTGGTAATTGATCGATTTTAGACACTTTTGGGAGATTTTATACAGAACTAATTGAAACAATTTATCTGTATAGTTTATTATATGAACACCAAGCCATTTGCCCCTCTTTTCCATAAGACACATAGCTGAATATAGCACTTAACATAATTGGAATTTATCAAAAATTTAATAAATTTATATTACATAATGATATGGTGATATAAACCAAGTGTCAAAGGGATAAAGCTATAAAATAATAATCAAATAAAAAATATCAAAACCAGTCCAGCTGTTTGACATTTATCATTTTATTTATAAAGAAAATAAATTGATATTTAGACTTGTATATGTAGGCAGACATTGGTTTTATTCTACTCTACTGATTCTTTGAAGTAATTTGTCTATTAAAACATAACTATTAGTTGATTCAATGGTAAATGAAAACACCATGAAACATTGAGAGATGTGAGAGGAATCTTCATGCCGGCAAGTTTTCTATAAAGTTCTCAAAGTGAAATCAGCATTTGGCCATATGGTAGCTTATGGTCTGAACCTTCTCATTTTGTGGGAAAAGTTATACCCAGCTTTGGACAGATGATGTTTTGATGATGATATAAACAATGTTGTGTCATAAAAAGTTTGAAAGGAAAATAGTAATCCTATTAACTTTATTTAAGAATGACATTGTGAAAGTTATGTGATTATGAGGTTAAATATGACTCATTGTTACACAATATTTAATGCAATGTGATGATGGCATGTGAACAAAATTATAAATATGATACAAAGGAAACATTGAAGAAAGAAAATATATTGTTTAGCATTGAAGTTGGGCAAATTGTCACATATGATTTAATTAATTAGTAACAATGTTAGTTGGCTTTGAGATCACCTTATAAACAACTGTATTTGTCTAATATATTAGGTGTTATGTTGTTAGGTGGCTATCTAATCTAACAATATCTAACATTGTTCGGTCTCTATCCCCTCTATGTGGCTTGAAAATAATTTTCGTTAACCGTCGATTAACAGTCATCTTTGAGTAGTAGTATCTGTACTCATTACCTTTCTAAGTTTTTCAACGGCTCCAAGTTTTCTATTTTTCCAATCCTGCCATGGTTCAAATCCAGTTCCTCCGTGGTTTCATTGACGATTATGAGTTCTTGAGTTTCCTCATCAGCAACCGGCGGAGTTACGGGCGGCGGGGGCGATGCTACTTCACCCGCTCTTAAATCTTCTCCACTATCAATTCCTTTATCTATCTTTACTTCATCAGCTTCATTATTAGTCATCGGAGTGTCCTGGTTCTCTAAATAAAACCGAAAATTGCGAAGCCCTCGTTGAATCATATCACTTACAAGTTTATCATCGTATACATAGGTTATTTTACTTACCTGCCATGATTAAGTTGTCCAAGTTAACATCACCTACCAAACAACAGGATATAATTCTGAAACGTATTTGTTTATTTTAAAAATTCCTGTGCGAAATAGATCGTCCAACTTTAAAGAAAGAATCTGGAAGTCGAAGATTTTGTTTGCTGTCAATAAGATTTGACTGCAAGTGACAGCCATGTGACAGAAACAGACTCTCAGTATATAAGTCTATAATTTGTGGGACAGACAACGAAAGTTTCAAGGTCAATGAGATAACTTCACTTCTTAAAAACGATATGCATTCAGCTTGTTACCTAACTACTAAAATAGTAATCTGCCATTCTAATATACTTGCATATAGTTATGCAGTATTTCTACCTTGAATTAAATAACTAAAATTTATCGTATTGTACTTTATGACCATGCATTGGCATTACAGTACAAAAATCTCTTAGTACATAAATATTGTCGCATATTAATATTCTAGTTGAGTCAGTAGTTAATTAGTTCGACTACTCTAGTTTGTATAGTAATGACACCTATGAATACCTAACAAACGAATACGGGACGTTCTACTAATTATCCACTGCACTTATCCGAAGGTACTATCAGTCTTTCATGTGTGATCGTAGAGATCATTCAGGTCTCGAAGATTCCATTTTTGCCCAGGCTTCTTCTTAATGGAGTCGAGCACTCTGGGATGCTGTCACTCGATAACAAATAAAATAGTTTGTCTTTCTGTGATTATGTTAAGAGGTATAATACGTTCATATTTTAGAGACGGGTGAGTAAAGATATAACTGCTTTCACCAAAAAATTCTCAAGTCTCGAAAATATCATACGGTAATAAAAGAAAATGTATACATTTATAAGCAAGGGATGCTTAAAAGGTATATATGCTTATCTAAATGTCTCACTTTTGCGACGATGGAGATTAAGTACTTACCTACTTATATGTATTTCAGAGATATGCAACGTATTTTTATCGTATAAATATATTGTACATCTATATACATTATACCTATGGCTATATTCAGTTAATATTTCTAATTATTTTCCATTCACATGTGACTTTTTTCTTGTTCTACTTATTCTGGCCACACTGTTACCATGGTTGTTATTTGTTTTGACTCCGCAAAATTTACAAATACATAACTTAAAAATAATATTATTAAAATATGTACTTAAGTTTTGTTCAATTTATGTTATGACTTATGAATGTGATTTTGTTTGGATTTATCGAGATTGCTTAAAAGGTAAGAATGGACGAAGTTAACGATCAGCATTGTAATGTGGAGAAATTCGACATAAAAATAAAAACAAAGTCGAAAGATGGGGTCATACTTCAGCTACATCACACTATCCGAGGTTCCAATGGAGAAAATCGCCGAATACGATTTTCATCGGCTGTTTTTGACGACGCGCATGAAAAACTCGCATGTGCCGATAATGCTGGAAATATTTTTATTCTAGATTTTTATGAACTAAAATTTTGGAAATTGATATGCAAGGGTCCCTGTACAGCTCTGTACTTCGTTCCAAATAAGCAAGATGCCATAGTAGTTGCTAGCGCCAAACAGTACGACATCAACTTCATGGATATTGAAACTGGATGTATTTCTCTCACACTGAAAGGACACACTGCGCCCATAAAACATATTTCATTTTCAAACAGCAAAATAAATAATTTGCTTACTGCTAGCGTACAGGAAGCTATATTGTGGGAACTTAAAAATTACACGAAATATTTTACTTTAAACACATATCCAGGTGCCCAAATCCAACAAATTATGTTTACACCAGTAGGGGATTATTTGGTTGCATGTTTTCAAAACGACACTGTCCAGATATGGAAACAAGAAAACATGAAATCTATTAAGCAAATAATTCCAAGTGAATTAAAACACATGAAAAATTTGGCCTTCACTATGAATGGCAGAGCAATGGCCATGGCGGGTCTGTGTTCTACATTGATTCTCTTCAGCATGGACACATGGAAGGCTCTAAAATCTATAGATTTAACAAAATACAACATGTCAGGAGCTCAGCAAATTGGTTTTGTCCCACAAATATTTGATGGTGGAGCAAACAAAATTCTTGCTATTCTGAGCTGTGATTGTATATTATACTTATTAAATTTAGAAACGCTAGAAGTCATATATACTATTCGCCCTGATTCATCAGGAATTCGAAAATTTGTAGTAAGTCCTACAGGAAAGTATTTTCTATGTATTCTTCAATTGGGAGAAGTAAATATTTATAACACTTCAAATATTATGGATTTAGCTCAAAATTCTCATCAAACTTCTGCAAAAGTTGAACCACCGTGCACGTCTACATGTAGGTATACTGAACAAAGGACAGGTCCAGCTAAATCTCCAACAATAGCAGAAGTGGAACAAAAGATGAGAGTATGTATGGAAAGTGCTCGGTTAAGAAGAATACTGATGCAATATGGTGAATATCCAGATAAATTTCGTTCAATAATTTGGAGATCACTTCTAGCCACACCAAGAAACAGACCAGCTTACGCCAGCCTAGTTGATAAAGGTATTCATTCTGCATATGAAAATATAGAGAAACAATTTACGATTCACAGTTCCATCACACTCAAAAGTTTGAAAAGATTGTTATCTTGTCTTGCACATTGGTGTCCGTTGTTTGGAGTTATGAAACTCTTGCCAGGATTTGTTTTCCCATTTGTAAAAGTTCTACAGAAAGATCCCCTTTTATTGTTTGAATGCGTGGCTACTGTCCTTCTGAACCAATGCCAGCTTTGGTTTGAATATGCTCCCTTTCCACCAATAAGTATTTTAGCAATTATTGAAAACATTCTTGGTGAACATGACCAACAACTTCTAGACCATTATTGTACGCTTGGAGTGACTAGCCAAACATATGCATTAAAGATTTTAGAAACTGCCTTTAGTGAAGTACTAACCTGTTCTGAGTGGCTCATATTGTGGGATCACATATTGAGCAATGAGCCTTCATTTATCCTTATGGCAGTTGTGTCATATAATATTGTCCAGAAAAATGCTATAAAAAGATTAAAAAATCATGAACAACTTGAGAACTTTTTTCATATGCAAAACCCGATTGATAAAAAAATATTCCTTAAAAAAGCCTACATTTTGTTAAAAGATACGCCTGAAGATATACATCCCAGACGATTTCTAAATAACTTTACAGCCCTCGAGAAGGGAGATTGTTATCAACAATTTAATGGATATCCAAAAGCAACTATTTGTTTGAAGTTAGCGAAAAAAGAAAGGAAAAAGATTAGTAATAAAAAACCTTCTCTAAGGGAACTTACTTCTAGAAGTCAAGAAAAAGAAATTAACCAAAGAATACGATCATCCGACTTAGACAGCAGACTAGCGTTTAGTGATGATGAACATTTAGAAACTAAACGTAATGTCAGTGAAAAATTGAAGAAACGCGACAAAAGAAATCACCGTCATACGAAACCTGAAGAAGGTGATCATAAGAACACAATAAAGGATGATCTAATAGAAAGCATCATGTATCCAGCGAACATTCGCGTCAATAAAAATAAAGAACAGTATTCCAAAAGCGGCAATAGCCGGGAAAAAGAAATAATAGACAAAAAATCTTCCAAGTCAAAACCTAGGAAAGCTTCAGATAAAAAGAATATTTTGGAGGAAGAGGTTGAAAAAATAATGAAGAGTTGCTCAAATTGTGAATCATCTGACTCGTGATCTAATTGAATTTTTTTAGAATGTGTGTGAGTATATTTGTGATATTTAAGTTAAAAATGTGTAGGTAATGTTTGGGCGTGGAATATATATGTAATAAATACAAGCAAATAGTTTGATTAAAAAACTTTATTAAAGTGGAATTAGTATAAACGTATATTCATTTCAGTCTTTTTTACTCATTGGTCTGGGTATCGTTGATTTTACGTGACTAAACTTTTTCCGGGAAGCACTTAAGTTGGGACTTGCATCTGTTACTGATTTTGATGTTCGAGCTGGAGTCACATGTTTTGATTTTAATAAGTCTGTAAAATATAAAAAATACAATTTTCTCGTCTCATGACTGCCTTATCTACGCATAAATTATCTTCTAATCTTCTTCCAATCTAAGCTACAATATCCAATACCAATAAAAATTACATAAAAAAGCAGATGTGTTCCTACTGCAAAATTTAGCATAATTTCAAGGAGAGAAAATATCTACTTTTTCTATATTTTCTTGGCTTAAATATTTACTGTATTATGTTTATTTCATAAAACTTCGATAACTTAAGAAATACATAGGAAGACACTTACTGCTCAACCTACTATTTTTGCTATCTTCACTCTTTATCTTTTCAATCTTTGATATACTAGGACTATCTTTTTTGAATTTGAATATATTTGGAGATATCCGCCGTAGTTTAGACGTCTTTCCGTCTTTAGATATTGCCTTAGAGGATGTAAGATTAGACGTGGATGCACTTTCTCCTCTTTTAAGTCTATTGGAGAGATCTTCCTGAGTAATAACTAAGCCAGATAGGTTCGGACTAGATGCAAATTGGAGTTTTGTACATTCTCCTCCCTGAAACAAATTAAGGAGAAATTAACTTCCATCGCTTTCTTTCGAATCGTATTAGAAAATATAATTTGGCTTGTTTAATCTAAGAATATATAACCTACCTTCAATACAGATATTTTAGAAACATCTAGTGCGAGAGATGACATAGAAGAGTCATTCTTGCCGTCTTCAGTAAATTCTCTGATGACTAAAGACAACTTATTTCTTAGTTCCTCAGCTGTTCTTTCTGCAGCTATCAGGCTTTCCAATATACCCATATTTGAAGGATTGGATTGGATTGGACTGAAATTTACATGGACATTAAGTAAATAAAAAATATCGTTGTTGTCTACAATTACAAAATGGATCTACTGTCTTCTCAATATTTGTAGTGGATATGGTTTAAACAATTTTTGAAAAGATGTATTCACCTAGACGTTTTATTTCTTCTACTCATACCAGCAGGAGTTGACGATACTGTGTAAGTGCTTTGTCTTTGACACATGGATTGTACCTGGAAAATATGGTTTAGTATATACCATTTGTAAATCAATCAATTACGTTTGTGGAGTGATATCAAAGCTGTGATACTCTAATGGTAAGATTCTATTGTAGTTTGAGGCACGCGATTCAATTTTTTCGAAATTATCTGCGTGTTTGAAATTAACGGTTCCTTACTTGTTCGCTTCACGTGGGTTATAGGGGTGGTGTTGATACCCCTCCTCCCCTCTTATCAAAACCGAGAAAACAAGAGAAACATACCACAGTTTGAGAGAATTATTATACAAAATATTTACTTTTTTATCAGTGGGATCAGTGTCAGTAGTCAGCTGTTTCTGAAGCGGTCCTGGAGCCGGTAACGGTTCTGCGGTTTCCTTGTTTGTAGTTAGGGTGTCTAACGAACGATATCTCTTGGGTGTCTCCGATTTGATTTGTAAATGCCTGGAATAATACGAATGAAACTGGATTCGGTTGCTTCTAGAATATTAATGGTCATTTTAAAAATTGAAGTTGTTTACGATAATGATGTAGTCAGCCTGATGTAAAACGGTCGCTGCTCTATAACTTTTGTTATTAACTCCAAGCAGGACAAATAAATAGATGGTTTGTACTTCTGAGAAATAAGACGTAAAAACTCGAAAAAGTAAATTTGCATACCCTTCAAACAAAAACACGATAGCGATAAAATTTTTGTATTGAGATAGAAAAATTTAAAGCATCGTATAAATTAGTCGGTAAATGACTCATCTGCTACTTGAATGGGGTCTTCTAGCTCTCGTGAGGAGGGATGAATCTCTATCGACATAAAAGGCTTGTATCAAAGATCTTTTCTTAAAGAGTGAAGTACACCTAATCGTAGTACATTAAATATTTTCTACCTTTTTTCAGGAGTTTTCAACTCGATCATGCTGGCTGACCTATTGGCAGCGTTTTCTCTATCCTTGGATTTTTCGATATCTGAATCATTGTGTTCTTTGATGCACCGTACCATGTCTTGTAACTCTTTCGTGAGGCGTTCACGATGAGCCCTAGGAAGGGATCCCAGGAGAACACTGCCACATTCCTGAAATAGGATTAATGATAATTTTATATTTAATAATTATTAAATAAATTTTCTTCTACACATACACTTTCTTCTATCATGTCTGCAACAAATTTTCGGGGATTTTAATGAACGTCCCATAGCTTTGAGTACAAGATTTTCCAATCATCATCAAACATTTTTGCTCATTTGGTACTTCGACACTTACTTTATTTAGTTGCTTCCCTCCACTCATACCGGACACTTGCCAGAAGCCACTATTCTGATGATTTGTGCTTGTAGGACACGAGCAGGTCATATCTACGCTTTCTAGAACTACGTGTAGGCCTGAGGACTGATAAAAGCAAATTAAAATATGCAGATGTGCAGATATTGTTATGTATGCACCAGAGAGGATGGTTATTGTGGAAGGTCCTGATGCTGGTATCGGAGATGGAAAGTACATTTTAAAGGTGGTAGAGTCGTTAGAACTCGCCCGGGGCGGCACCACCACCACTCTCATAACTCACCGTAAAGCAACATGTTCTTCATGTATTGTGTTTCGGTTGGGTAGGTGTGGTTGCCCGATACACATTATTGGAGGCGACCATCTTAGTCCTCAAAAGTAGGAAAGCATCCGCGTCCATCCTTAAATAGAACTTCTGTTCTGTTTGAGACTGGACGTGGTTGTCCATGGGCTGCAGTCACCACTTAACATCAGGCGGCCTGCATGCGCAGTTCTTACTCTTTCATAATAAAAAAAACAAAAGTGTGTAGGTCCAACAGAGTATCAAGTCCGCCTATTGTTTACGAAGCTATGAAATATACAAATGTTTGACCTATATTTTATGGCATGCAATAAGGTATAGTGTAATGCATTGTATTGTACTTTTTAGATACATTGAATTTAATTGTTAATAATAAGCGACAATTAAAATAATGAGGTATTAAACTTAAATATGCCTATATAATAATATTTTAATTTGAGTAAAAGAGAAATACGGTGTATATCTCTTAGTTCCATTAATATTACTTGTAGTCTCTTAATATATTCTAGCAGCAACTTTAATCCATTAATTTAGATATACAAACCCATCAATTAACTTAAATATTTTCAAACCTGGCAGTTTATAACAACGGTTCTTATACCACCATCCTGGCTGATGTTGGTGTCGCTAGTGTCCAAAGATTTGACGCTAAACCCGAGGCACTGTAACATTGCACACAGCTCCACTACGTCCGTATATGCATCCTGAAACATTTTTCAAATTGACAGAACTTTTTATGATTAAATTGGGACTACAGAATTGTCTTTTATTACTCAGTGATATCGCTTCCTATTCCTTTTTACGTTGTTGTAACAATGTTGTTGTGTTTTGGTCTGACGTAGGTAAAGTAACCGTTATTGCTTCTAAGCTTAATTAAAACAAGAAACGACGCACCTAACTTAACGCATATCGTAACTTCCAAAAAATACAGTCTCAGGGATAGCATAAGCTTACTAAGAGAAATAATGATCCTAAAATAATAAAATATCACCGTTACACAGTAGTGACTTACAACAAATAATTCGTACTCAAACTTACGGAGTGTACTTAGTTATTAGTATCATTTTGTTTTCTACAACAATTTTAATTCCACTACATATTTTAGATTATGAATCTATATAATCTAGAATTTGTAGTAGAATTATTAAAATAGTACAAAAATATTATCATCAATTGACTTCAATAGAGATTTAGTTGGAATATATTGTTCTAATACTCATGTAGTGGCTTAAAACGTTAATAAATGTAACTTTTATACACAATACTTAATGGATTCTAATAAAAATACTTATGTAGTAGATTAAAAACTTTTATTAACATAACGTTTATATATGAGCATAAAAGTTAACTGAAAGCTTATTATTATATATTTCATTTAACTTACCGTAGCAGACATTTTGTTAATATTGAATCTCTCAGCCACAATAGATAATTATATTCACAGTTTGAAATGCGTAGGTGTATTATTTTATGTATTTTATCAATAAAAAACACCTTAATTCATTACTAAATAATTTTATTACAAATCTCAAAAAACGACTACAGAATCTTGTTTTACCCTCAATAATATTATAAAAAAATCTGGCAACATTATTTACTACGTTTTTTTTTTAAATAGAGGTTAAAATTTAAAATCGGTGGTAAATCTATTTACTAACAGAGCAATTGATATGTTTATGCTATTTATATGTATTATAAAATTAGTTATGTTATTTTTTCTTTGACCGTAGACTAAATGGTCAAATAATGTTTTTCATTACAAATTTTGAGTGTAGGTCACACAGAAGTTTCATGACGTAATAAAACTAACAGTAACGGGAATTGCGAACGCTTTAGGAAACTTCAATCCGGTTTTAATCCCTTGTCCTAAGTGCAGCTTTCCTAATTTGCCTAGCCGTAAGTTTAATATAATATTACAACGAAAGGCTTGGTGAGATGATACAGGGTATGTGCGAGGCGTATCAAATCAATAACTCTCTTTTGTTGCTTTTTATTGAGAAAAAGTGATGATTTAATTTTGTTGACTT
>DWON01010713.1:0-10611 GCA_018251015.1 Phocides pigmalion okeechobee
GTTGTCCATGGGCTGCAATGACCACTTAACATCAGGTGGCCTGCATGCCCGTTTCTTACTCTTTCACAATAAAAAAAGGCCCTGTAGTGCCTGTAGATACAACCCCTACTGGGCCGCCGGCGCCGCTGTCTTAATCTGTGGTGGTATATTAAATTATCACAGCCTCCTAGTGATGGTACCTTCCTGGTCAATGTACTTACCATTACTTCCAAAGTATGTTGTTAATGGTCAGTTACAGGATTGTTAGTCCCGGCCAGGTTTAAATGCATTTAGTTACAGTGGCTGAATTGTAGTTTAACCGGAGACCGTTAGTCATATAGACAAACATGAAGCTTTTGTATTTTAGTTAGAGAAGTACAGTTGTCTGCTACATTTTAAGAGTGGCAACCATTTTAGTGCCTAAGTGTAACAACGCATATGCGTATGACCTTAGATTACAATAGGTAGTATGACTGTAGGATTTCAATCTTGTTTTAGGTCGATGTTGAAGTACTGTAACGATTACTTAACACCAGCTGGCACACATGTCCATATGCCACTCTTCTTAAAAAATCATCCAAAACAACAAGTTTAACTTAACAAGCTTAATCAATCTCTTAATTCGTTGTCTTTGGTGATATATTTGCGGCAGTCGGTCTGTCAGACAAATGAAAGGTCTTTGAAAAATTGTCATCTACTATCAACGTTAAATGGTTTTCATCCAATCCGGCCATTTATAAATGATTTCAATGGGAAATAATTAAATCTCATTTCCTGTCAACTTTAAATGGGTTTAACGGGTCATTTGTAAATGTCAATGGAACACAATTGATATGTATATAGTATTCAAATAGTTATTGCTTTTAATTTTACATATCGCTACTTCAAAACAAAAGGGCCACAACGCGAATAGACCTAATTTTACAGGAGAGCCATTTAAATTTTCAAAATCAGTTCTTGTATAATTGCTCTGTAATTTTAAAACTGATAAATAGGTGTTATACACCGTTAGAAAGATATTTTTACTCTGCTTTTAATGGTTGATTCGGATATGTACAAAATTTGAATTTTTACAATAAAAAAGATTTTGAATATTTTTGATTTGTGGCCCTTTTGTTTTAAAGTAGCGATATGGTTCTAGCAGTTTAAAATATTCATGTATTTTCATTTTATCTTACTCTATCTATGTACTTGTATTAATCGTTTAACCGTAAGTCCTGAAAAAAGAATAGGTGTTGATTTTATAGAAAAAATATCTCATAAATAAAATACTTATAAAAATCAAATAACTATTTAATTTAATAATAATAATAAACTGATTATTGTCTCAAATGTACAGAATGTTAAAACTATAATAAACGTTTTAAGTAATTCAACAGGAATAAATTGAAAAATAAATAAAATCATAAAAGGAAGTGTCTCAGCTTAAACCACCACAAGAATTAAATTCTATGGTTAGCTGTTTTTCAGCTACTCCCTCCTTTTTTAAAAAAAATGTTTGGCGTCTAATTTACATTTGGTATAAATTTTTTTTAAACTTACAAAATTGCATAATTTCAAAAACAATATACCTAGTTACTTGTGGATGTATACTTTTATATATTATATTAGTATACTTTTAATCTTAAGAAAATTGTTCAATGTAATGTTCCTAATTTCTAAAATTAAGAACTGATATCATTAACAAAGTTTATTATCAACTTTCTTAAATTAAACCCTATGTACTTAAAACATCATATTAAAAACAATAAATTTAACAGAATAAACAATTCATTAAAATTACTATTCTGTATTTTACTACTACTACTAGTCTACTACTAGTCTACTACTAGTCTACTACTAGTCTATTGTAGTTTTCTGTTTTGTAGGTATATCTATTCAAAATGTATTTCTTTAGTAAAATATTGCTTTAATATTTCTGTAAAATTGTAAATATCTTCATAGTGTTAATCATAAATTTCGATCCTTGCAAAGTTCTAAATATTTTCAAAATTGCAATATATTTCTTAACAAATATCACACATCGATAGTACAATCATATTGTCTATTCTGCCGTGTTATTGTTACATTATGATACAAATTAATTATTTCAGCTGATATCAAAACGTTTAACAAGACAATAAATGGGTATATTAAAGATTTATTTAGAGGTTACAAAGAAGCTGCTAAAATATATTGTCTTTATTTTGTACTTCACCACCATCATGAAATAACTTCAGATACTTACTCTATATATAGACATATTAATTATATGCATATCTTACAAAGGTTAATAATACTTACAGCCAATATTAAGGAAGGCTACATTGTTATAACTATTATGTTAAATATTATTTGATTTTAGTTCTATTTAACATTTATCTTCTTCACAGATTTGTTTGAAACATAACTGTATTTGGTACATTATCATTTAAACTATAAGAATCTAATAATATCTAATTACAATGTAAAATTTGCGTAATTACCTATCTAAAATAAAAAATGGCAATTTACTAATATAGGTATTCTATTGTAAATTCATCAAAGTAATGTTAAAGACATGGAATAAATCTTAACAATACTATTGATGAATACAGTTTGAGAGGAGATTATAGAGGTTAATTTCTAAATTATTTTTTTATATAGTAAATATATTTCAGACTAATTTAACGACATACTGTAATTTTACAACTAACTGCTCTTTTTTAACATTTATAATGAGTATTATTATCTACAGATTGGACACACATTTTATTAATGCAAATTTTCTTTTAACTTTCACAAAGTATTTTGAATATAAAGTTCAGTTAAATGACACTTTATTTACAATCAGGTAAATAATATTGATTACTTACTTAAGTATAATTGTATTTACAGTAAAACCATCAACAGGTAGGTATATTAACAAAACTATAAATGGATATATATGGATGGTAAAATTTATTTAGGGATTCAAGAAAACTGAAGAAATGTAAACTATTTAAACGTGGTGAAAATATCATTATCACTGTTTATCATGATAAAATACAAACAAGAGTATTATTTCAGCGACATGGGAGGTCGGCCGTCGGTTATCTGCCGTCGGCGGCGGCACACAGGCAGACACGCGGACACACACCGCAATCACACCAACGTAATTAACAATACCAGTTATTTTACACACTCAAAACGCAGAAACTTGACGCGAGGAAAATACAATACAAGCGGCGTCAGTACCCGGCGTCGACTTCAAGAAGGTTTCCCGGACGCCATATTGGCGTGCGCCCCTCCCACCGCGCCTCGCCATCTCCCCATTGGCCGAAAACCACGCCGTGGGCGGAGCCACCCGCGCCTAAATGTTGCCAGCTTTTTGAATAAATAATTTCAGTAATTTAAGTAATGAAGGCAATTATGGCGTTGTTTAGCTAAGTTTGCGCGGCAGCGAGTGGGAACTTTATATTTATACCGCTCTCTTTATGTACGCCGACGCGGTTAATGCGCCCGATCTGTTTACGTTGCTCGCTCGTTTATTTATTACGGACGACGCTACTGCACGGAGCGCGATTTAAACTGCAATTATTTTGTGCGCTATAAGGAAAACATATTGCATGATTAAATGAGCTTAGTAATATACATAGTTAAATTTGTAATTGTTATTCACAGTGCTCACTTTTAAAATAATACTTCTTTCACGTATTTTTCTGATGTCACGCTACGAATATTATCTACCCAAACGTCTTTAAACTGACTGTCTTCAATCCGTAGTTATGATTTAACGTTATCTTAAACGACTTGAAAACATTTTTTGAAAGCAAAAGAAATATTTTTTAAAATTTAATGGTCAAATGCATTAAGTCAAGTCACGGCCGCCTAATGCAAGTGTCCACGCTGGGCCGAAGTAAACAGTGACGTCACGAGGCGTCACGACGAGCGATAAAAAGTCGATTTTATCCGCATAAGTTCGGCCAGCTGACTGCTTCCCCCGCACCGCCGCACGCACTGAAAACTCGCTTCGGCCAGATTTCAGCACGATAGAGACAGGTAGAGTCGGAGTGGGCGGGTGAGGGAGGGAGACGACGCTAGGGGCTTGCGGCGGCGCGGTGGGCGGGCGTCGCCGGATGATGTATAGAGTGGTGGAGTTAGGTTCAAATTGCGCCGGGAAGTGGCCGAGATTAGAGCCAGCGCGGGCCGTTCCGCGCCGCGTACGTAAGCCCACTTAAGACTGTTTTTAATACTAGTATTTTTTACGCGATCCCCGCAAGGATTTAGCGGATTTCACGTCGCGGATCGTGCGCTTTGATTTATCGGTATCGGTACGTTCTGGTGTTTACGTTAGTGGGTGACGGCCATCGCGTGGTCTCGTAATCCAACGGCTTGTACCAGATTATGACGGATATCAGCGGATTTCGTGCACTCACACTGTGACACCGGCTCGAGGACTCGTTGAACTCTACCATCTGACTCGCGGGTGGCCAGAACCGTTGTTATTTTGACAGTGAGTATTTAAGTAATAGTTGAAGAAAGTCGACAAACTGCAGCCCAACATTTATTTCTTCGAATTCTAATAAAAGCTATTCTGTCACGACGCTTTACTTATTACCTACTTAGTTCACTGAAATTTAATCTCAATTACATCGCTGTAAAACTCAAACACTTGATTTGAAAGCAACAACATAACCTCAAATCTTTCAGTTACAACATGTTTTGGCTCAAAATTACAGGCATTTTTTAAATAAGTAAATACTAATCATTAGATATGCTCAAGTAGATTGTCTTTCGCCTTAAATAAATCTAGTGTGTCTTCGTTTATACTATAAAATTTCAAATCGTTGTTGACTTTTATCAAATAAATGAGTGTGTAGTATACGTAGATAGTGCAATATAGTTAGTAAAATCATTAAATCATGTCTAAGTAACAACAATGTATATTTTCAATATTTACCGAGCAAGTACACTATGAACTCTACATAGAGAACACTTGATTATTTCTTACATTACCTTCACAATGCTGTATTAAAATATCCTAATTTATTTATTCAAATTTATTTGGATATTATTAACGATATAATACGTAATATTTAAGAATATATTTCGACGTATGTAAGGTAAATGCGAGATAAGAGTAAGAGTCCTTACACGAGTCCTTACAGTGACCACCCTTTTTTAATCCTTGTTAAAATGTTTGAAATATACATACATGTAATAGCGATTACTTGTAACACATCTATCAATTCCACTACTGGGAATAGATCTCCTCTCAGAGAAAGAAGGGTTAGGTCTTACAAAAGAGAGGCAGAAACTGTAATAGAACAATAAAATTGCATGGAGCCCATCTGATAAAAATACGACCAAGAGACCTAAGAAGGATCCAAGACTATAGATGTTGATGCTCTGCTGATGAAGAGGAGGATCCTTGCTAGTAGAGCGGGTACGATTATAGCGTGAAGCATTCCTGCTGTAGAATGTAAATCCAGTTATATTTGGTTGGCCATAACAAGCTTGCAACCTTTTTTATATATATTTTAGCCTGACGAACAAGCAGACAGCCCACCAGTAGGAAAGCAGTCACCGTCGCATGGACATTTGCAACACCAGAGGAGTAGCCAATACATCGCTGGCTTAAATGTTCAACAGATTTCTTTATACAAAGTTATTATTGTCACTTATGGATCTGTAAACTTCACGTTAAATAGGAGACACACTCAAATTTGATATGTATACGCTTTCTATTCTCTGGGCCCTCACTAGGATACCGTGCCGGGAATGCCGTGGAAATATACATGGTTACAGAGTTATTGGTACTTCTAAATACTAAGATGATGACTTATTTAAATGAGCCGTAATTATACTTTTTACTAAAATAAAACAGGGCAAAATTTTGGTACCTCCCTGGTTCAATCATAGAGATTCTACAAACAGGTATAAGTATCAAGATTAGTATCTTTAGGCTGTAAGTAGCGTTACCACTCCTAAGGACTAAGTTGGTCGCCTAGCTTGTAAGTGTAGCCGGCAACCGCATCTCTCAAATCGAAACACAAGAATTGATTCAGAGCGGGTTATGAGGACGAGCGTTGCGCCTGCCCGCTGGAACTATAATCACAGTAGTCTACGACCTGTACTTTATTTCTGAAGTGGCTACTTAACTTTAATTAACTTAAATTCACTTAAGTAAAGTCCCCTAAATATCTAGATGCTATTAATACATAAAATGTGGTCAACTATAACAATATATCATGTTTATAACTTGAAATAAAACTTGCTTATCCCGGTATAAGGGCCATAAACCTAAGACATAGTTGTTCAAGATTAAAACGGAATTAAAGGCTTACACAGTTAAATCTTGAATAATCTTTGATATTAAAATGTAAGTAAATTATAAGTAACAATGGTGATAAAGATAATAAAATAAATTTAATGCACATCAAATGTCTTATAGTTATATCTTTTCTTTGTTAATCAATTTTGTTAATTGATGTAAATAAATCAAATATCATAAGCATAATATATTTCGTGTATCTGTTAATAAAAAAATGGAGATTATTATTAAGAAACCTTAAATATATTAATACAGACACAAAATAATAATAATTTATTTAAGCCTTCATAAAAGAAATTAAAAATAGTATCATAATCGAATAAACTATTATCATAAAAATAGGTAGATAAAAGAATTTATCTAAAAAATAAAACATGCGCATGTTAAAAACCTTGAACTAAAAATGTGAGTACCTCTACAGTACCGTCGGGCAAATATATTTCATAATAACATAAGTCACATCAAATATTAAATTATAGGTACATATAAATTCAACGCCATGATTATTATGCGTATTTTTTTACTTTATGTCTTAAGCAATTATACGATTATGGTTTTTTTAAACCAATTTATTCGGTGGGGCTCCTAAAATACATATCTTGATGGAATATGCAGCACTTCTGCACTGTATACATCAATTATATTTATACCAACTCGCTTTATTTATAAAATATAGCAAGTAAATTGACCTTTAAATAAAATAAATAAAACATATCCAATAAACTGAAAATGAAAAACAGTACTTGTAAAATTTTATTCAATTTGATTTGTATCTATAAAACCTATTCGACAAATAAATAAGTCGTGCGGTAAATTTGTTGCTTTAAAATAATACAATTACGCAAATAAAGTAAATAATTGTTTCTTTTATTATTTTTTCTATATGAATATAAAAACTTACCTTTCTAGGTACTACAATATATCATAGTTAATAATATTATAGTAATCAGCTCAAAATAAAAAAAACTATTTTATAAATATACTGACGATATAGTTATTAAACGGTTAGACAAATATATAAATTAGTATCTTAATAAAATAAGAAACTCATACGATACTGGTTAAACATCTGGGTAAGTACTAAAAAGTAAATAATTGCATAACAACTAAATAACAAATTGTAGGTAGTAATTCCTAGTAGGTACGTACGTTGTAAGAATTTCGTATTATTACAGAGACTGCGTTAGACACATATTTGGCATCTAAATAATTACATACTATCCACAATGCAAATAGACTTACTAAAGTTGGAAATGTACGAAACAATATTGTAATGGAAATTGGTTAAGTGTTGAACATTTTAACTTCAAAGTTTACAGGGACAGTTTTTTATTCCTAGTATAAAAACTTAATAAAAAATAATTTAATTAATTAATTCAATTCCTTAAATAAAAACAGTAACTATTTCATACTAATAACGTGTTGTGGTTATCGGCATTTACATCGGAGGTGACCATCTAAACGCAATCAAATCAGTAAAAACGCATTTACCTAGAACTTGTATTTTATATAGACTTGGATACAGATGTCCGCTGGTGGTAGTGACCATTAATCATACAAATAATGTCATAAAATACCTTGTATTTAGATTATTCGACTGTCGCTGTGCGTACCGTGGTCCCAACAAAATTTCTAGTGCCGCCCCACTGCACCATACAATCTTAAAAAACTTACTAAAAACATTTTCTTTAACCAAAAGCCGCCATTACTTTTAAGTTAAATTAATTAACTTTTTAAATTAAAAGTAGTAAGTAAAAGTAGTAAATAATTAACTTTTGATAGAGTATATACGTTTTAATGAAATAAAGACAAAATGTTACTTCAAGTCATGGGCTATCAGCATATGTTAAATGTATTGCAATTCTGTAAATACTTTTTTGTGCCCAAACAATTTTTTTAGCAAAAATATGCAATGTACGGACACGCTATGTTCTATTTGTATGATATGTAAATAATTAAATAGGAGCTGTTAGTGGGTATAATGATAGTTAAAAAAGAGCAATTATTATCACTCGCTTTAACACAGAAGAAACACAGGAACTCAGACAGGAAACAAATTTACAACCTCCGGTGTAGCATTCACAAAAATCTAGACCTGTACACCAGTCGATAGGACGTATGTTTTTATAGATATTTAGATTACAATAAAAAGTACGGAAGAGATTTAACAGAAATTTTGTCTCACGTGGATGTCTGTGATCGGATCGATGTCAAGCCATAAACTGTTATCGTCGGATAGAAGCAAATATTTACTGAATGCATGTCAAACCCATCGTTACACGTGTTGTACGCATCGTTTAGATTCCCTTTTGAAAACATATTTGAAACTATATTTGATGTCCGATGTCATATTGTGACTCGAATTTTGTTGCTAAGAATATTACTAAAACTATTTTTGGATACAACTCTTATAGGTCTGTTCATTTTTAGTCATTATATTTATATTATTTAATCTTACTTGTATCGTTTTATCCGTTGGAATATATTGCCTTCTAATTATTTACACTCCGGCCAAAATGAGAAGTGTCATAAGTGTTGATAATAATAGTTGTGATGATAATTCTTGTTGTAGAAGGATAGAGTTTAGTCAATCAATGCAATAGAATATTTTAATATTTATAATTTATTAACCTTAACAATAACTTTCTAGAATGTATATCTATTTGTTTGTATGTTAATCTGTGAATTCTTAGTATACAAGCATGTAAAGTGATTTGAAAGCACTTTTTTATTTGCAAGCATGAAACCTGCAGTCATGACAACGGTATATTTGATGAAAATCTGTTCATTCGTTTCAAAGCTATCGGCTATTTTCCAACATCAGGTGAATTAGAAATTTGTCGCACTTGCGGTTGATGTTAATGCTAAGCAATTAAAGTTGCTTACTTTGATTATATCGCATTAAAACATGATCTGATTCCGTAACCGTCTACATGAGTATTGCCTGGGTATGTAGAACACATCAGATATGCAGATAATTTTTTTAGTGTTAATATAATAAGTGGAACATACATCGTAAAAATCCTATTTTTTGAAAATACACACTAAATTGTCGGAAGTTACAGGTGTTGTGCTGAGATTATAAATATTTTTTGCGGTTGCCGACTACATGTACAAACTGGGCGACCCTATCCTCAAGAGTAGCAAGATATCTACGTCATAGTTCAAAAATGCCTCAAGCTTAACAACAATTTAATAGCCTTAAGCCTATTTGTGGTTGCATCTAGATGTCCATGAGCTGCAGCGATTACTTAGCATCAGACGGTCTGCAAGTTGATACTCTTTTAACATTAAAATAATGTAATATTAAACACAGTTGTCAGCTCACCTTAACCAGGAAGCGATGAGAAATCAGCTTTATCACGAGTACCGCAAGTAACCTGCGCCCAGCGGCCTAACCTTCAAAGTACAATTTAACGTTTAAAAAGGTAGTGGCATTATTCAAATAGTCGAATTGAAATAAAAGGAACGAAAATGACTAACCGGAGTCGAATGGAATCGCGTTTTAATAGAGCCGGGCACTTTCGCCAACTTAAAGCTTTGGGCTTAAAAAAGGCTTTGCATCGGTTTAAAGGGATAACGGAGGCTCACGCGGCTCGATTGCTGCCTCTGGATTCGCTCAATTACTTAGAGTCAAGATTAATATCATTGAAACTGTCTGTGCTGGTCAACTTTCGGGTCAGTTTGTATTAGTGTTCGAGTAGGCTTTGCCTGCGGCAGCGCTTTCGATAACCGACACATTGGTAAATTTTACTTGTAGCTATTATAATAAAATTCAATCAGACTTTAAACAAGTTTCGTTGTTTAACTACTATCATTTTTTGTGTTTAATTAAAAATTAAAGATAAAATAAACGGATGACTATTAAAGTTATTTTAAAATGTTAAGCACGTGTATTTATATAAATAAATAATTATTTATTAGTATACAACATCCATTACTGATTTAACAAATTATTCATTTTGTATAAATTACAAGTATAAATTAAAATTATGTTTATTTAGAATCTATACACATTAAGAACCATTTACATAAGTCATCTATTCATTTAAACAACACAAAAAATAAAAATTCGTTTCGATTTTGTCTTTCTGATTGTTCAGGTTATATGGGAAACAGCTTAACCGATTTTGACGGAACTTTCACGCAAATATATTTACCTACTAGTGAAGTACTTAATGGATAAACATTTTACAAAACTTACTTTTTTTGGGTAAAACTGAGAAGTGAGAACTGTTGAGCCGCCGACGGACTCGTGCGTTGAAATCGTGTAGGTATAATTTATGTATGTATGTATGTATGTATGTATGTATGTATGTATGTATGTATGTATGTATGTATGTATGTATGTATGTATG
>DWON01010714.1:0-10610 GCA_018251015.1 Phocides pigmalion okeechobee
GGACAGGAAGGGCAAGATATTAAGTGTCCCATTGTTTGTGGGTCAACACCACACACACACACACTTCAGACTCGGGCCGTCCAAGAATCCCCATCTGAACAGGTTGGTCTTTGCTTCGGCCAACTTGAGTTCTTAGTCTATTCAAGGATTTCCAGGTAATCCATGGGAGCACATGTCCAGGGGGGGACTCTCTGACGGTGGCACAAAGGGGATAGGTAAGGCAGCACTATCTCGCCACCGTTGAGCCCTGGTCTCTATGGGGTTCCCTCTAAATGGATGGGCATACTTAACAAAACTATTGTGACTTTTTAACCTTTGTGGCACAAGGTCATTGTTGTGCAAGGGATGCCGTGTGTCACTTTCCATTTTGGCCCTTTCGCTGGAGCTTGCCGCTGCTCCGTGGACTTCTGGAGGCGTTATTCCTGTCAACGGGTTAAGCAATTGTACCGGGCTTGGTTTAACCAGTGATAATCCGGCACGTCTCATTTAAGGCTGTATCCACTAGCTTTGCATGGGCTGAGTGGCTCCATACAGGGCACGCATATTCGGCCGCAGAGAATGATAGTGCCAGCCCAGTGGTCCGCATAACGTCAGGTGAAGCTCCCCATCTAGAGGTTATAAGTCGTCGCAAGAGACTGTTGTGAGTGTGCACCTTCTGCTTAATGTTCTCGCAGTTTTTCTTAAATGTGAGAGACCTGTCCAGAGAAATTCCGAGATATTTTGGGAAGTCGGTATGGTCAATTGACATGCCATTCCATGATATGCTGAGTGTTTGGCCCGCCTCTCTATTGCAAAGATGGAATACGCAGGATTGGGTTTTGCTCGGATTGGACTTAAGCGAGTAAGTCAGATAATACTCAATCAAGTTTCCAAGAGAGTTCGACAAATTTCTTTCGACTTTTTCAAAAGTGATGGCTTGAGAAGTAAGGGCAAGATCGTCTGCATAGAGAAACCCGGACGTGTGTGGGGTTGGTCATTTGTGTAAATAGTAAACAGGAGCGGCGCCAAGATACTACCTTGAGGTAGGCCGTTCTTCTGTTTTTTCCATCGAGTTTTTCTGAGAGAGGACTTGAAAGCGGCGGTTGTGAAGGAGTTCTCGTAATATCTTTACGAAGTGGGGGTCTATAGTTAAGCACTCCACTTTCCACAAAAGCCGTCTGAGGTTGACTGTGTCGTAGGCTTATAAATCCACGAAAATAGCACCAGTGACTTTTCCTTTCTCAAACCCATCCTCAATATGTTGTACGAGCCTAAGTGTTTGGTTGCAACACGATTTGACCGGCCTGGAACCAGCCTGTTCCGATAGTAGTATTGGGTCTACAGCAGAGGTAAGACGATTTAGGAGAAGTCTCTCAAATAACTTATATGTGTAGCACAACAATGAAATTGGTCGAAAATTTTTGGGGTCAGCTACCGACCTACTTGGTTTAAGTATTGCTATGACCTTCGATATTCTCCAAAGACGGGGAATTGAAGCCGACTTCAGGCAATGGTTATAAAGTTGTAACCACAATTTACTGCTAGGACCAAGGTGTTTTATTTGTTCGACCGTGATGTTATCTATTCCATAATCTTTCCCACACTTGAGATTTTTAATGGCTGCAATGACATCTGCAAACTGGAATGGTTTACTGATGTCATCGCAGGTATCAATAAGTTTATCTTTCGGGACCTTGCCGGGCTTGCTGATTGGTTTACCGTTTATTATGAGTTGATGAACTATTTGGCTAGCGCTGACTAGGCTGGGCGATGAGGGCTTGGGTGGTTCACTGGTCAGTTTTCGAATGGTGTTCCATGCCTTTTTACCGTTGTGAGTTATATCAATTTTGGTAACAGTATTAATCCAACGCTCTCGTCGATTTTCACCTAATTTTGACAGTAAAGCTTCTCCCATTTGTGTGGTTTCTTCTGAAAATGGGTCGATGTGGAATAGCAATTCATACTCTTTCAACAGTTTAGCAGAATCCGCCGTTAATCTTAGAATATAGGAAGTCCTACAGCCTCGTGGTATATGTTGTTGCGATGTAGTTGTTATAATGTTCCTAAATCTGTCGTAGTTCTGTGAAGTGGGCGAGACTTTCAGAAGTGCATCGTCGATCGAACGTGTAAATAACTCCCAATTAGCCTTGGTGTAGTTGAAACGGCGCTTAAACGGGACCTTAATAGGCTGGACTATAGGATCAATACTGCACATGATGGGCCTGTACTGAGTGCGAGGTATAGTTGGGCATATGGTTTTTTTGCACTGTGAGCTGACACAAGTGCTGACAAACACCAGATCCGGATTATACCCACGCTGCCAGCGGCTTCTATTAAAGGACGCTGGTTGCTTAAGGTTATTAATCAGGGACAAGTCATTCATCTCAGCCCATTGCTCGATTGCTTGGCCACTTAAGTCCGTGTTATTATTATAGCCCCACATAAGGCTACGGCTGTTAAAATCTCCGAGTACAATTTTAATAGGTTGGTCATTAAATTTCTCTGGAGGGTCAAAGTTAAAAATAGTTCCAGGAGGGTTGTAAACAGAGGTGATGGTGCATTTTCCTATATCTAGAGTTACCGCTTCTATGCCATTTTGGGTAGAACACTTAACAGACAGTATGTTTACGCCGGGAGCAGCAAACATTGCGTTACCGTGCTTCAGGTGACAGATCTCGGCGATAAGCGTGAGCCCAGGAATGTGTGGTCGGCTTTGAGTTTCGTTTCGATGAGTCTCTTGTACGCACATAATGTCGCAGAATGTTTTGCGGCAGAGATTAGAGAGTATTTTCGATTTATTTGTCGAGAAACCTTCGATGTTAACCGAAACTACGCTCAAAGCCGTTTTTGTGGCCGGGACTGACATTGCCATTGTGTTGAAAGGATTAGCCAGTTAGCGTGGAATGCCTGCTAACTGCCCACGGTGCGCCGAACGTACAGTTGTCAGGGATACGTCGCTCGCGGAGGCTCCTTTCTTACTCCCCAATAATATATAATAATAATAAGTAATAAAGCTGAAAAATATTGATTCGTTTTTATCAAGTTGTTGTTAAAACTACTTTGCAACCATCCGCTAACACAATGTATAACGGTATATACTTTGAAGCATGCACTGTAAGGACAGGAAAAAGTGATGTGATTAAACATATACCCCATTCCACATATACTAAATATAATGATATATGATTCGTTTTATTTAACGCGTCAATCTACAACAGATGGAATAGATGCAGATCGGAGAAATGTGTTAAAAGTTGATAAGTCATTCTATTATTGATATAATGTTGATAAATATTCCGAATAGGTATAAAATAATCTACACTTATATTATAGGCTTGATAATATTGTGTTTTGTTAGTTTGCAATAAAATAAATTGCAATCGATGCGCAATTACTTTGTGGAGAACTATAGTTTGACCGGGAAGGTACCACCGCCGCCCTCATAATCCACCGTAAAACATTACTTGTGTTTCGGTTGGTGCAGCGCGGTTGCCGGCTACACTTTGAAGGGAGGCGACCATTTTAGTCCTCAGGAGTAGCAACGCATGTACGTTCGAGCTCAGATAGGATTTCGGTAGTGTTTGTGGTTGTTCCTGGATGTCTATGGGCTGCGACCACTTAACATCAGGTGGTTTGCAAAAGTTGATATTAATAATTATTGTGGATGTTACGAAATGTAAATAATCTGCACTAATATCTGCATATACTAGTAAAATATAAACATTATTTTAAACTTGATAAGCCGTAATGGCTTGATATATTATCGATAAATATTACGACATGTAATCTGCACGAATATAATAAAAGTAAAGAAGTCTGCAATTAGTAGTGAAATCTGAAATATATCTAAAAATGGATTGATTATACTCTTGATATAGTGTCGAGAAATGTTACGAACATTACGACATGTAATAATCTAAATAAATATAATTAAGTCTAAGATATTCGCCTAGTTTATAAGTGTTTACGGAAATAAAAAAGTTAAGGTGGTGGAGCCGTTAGAGCTCGCTCGGGGCGGCACCACCGCCACCCTCATAACTCGCCGTAAACATGTTCTTCATGTATTATGTTTCGGTTGGGGAGGTGTGGTTGCCGGATACACATTATTGAAGGTCATCTTAGTCCTCAAGAGAAGGAACGCACCCGCGTCTTCTGTTCTATTTGAGATTGGACGTGATTGTCCTTGGGCTGCAGTGACCACTTAACATCAGGTGGCCTGCATGCCCATTTCTTACTCTTTCATAATAAAAAAAAATGCTTCACGTCAGATCTTGAAGGCGACTGTGATGTTTGTTCTATCGAGCCAAATTCTGGCTCTAATAAATGACATCACTACTATTCTATCCTACTTCTACTAATATTATAAATACGAAATTATATGTTTGTATGTTCTGTTTCACGTTTAAACTGGTGAACCGATTTTGATATTTTTTAACACAGAAAGACATTACACCTTGAAGACGGACATAGGCTACCGTTGTGAAAATAAAACTTGAAAGAATTGAAATACTGGAAAATTATTATTTTTTATGTTGGGGATACATTTTTTTTTATTTTTATTTATTTCTTTGATATAACGTAAATGAGCACTAAGAAATTAAATTTGGAAATGCACCCTTAAGGGGGTAAAAAAAGGTTGAAAGAAAATTTGTAAAAACATTTTAACCTCAAAGCATAAGCAAAACATAAGGTACTCACGGCAAAGCCTCCTTTTCACAGGTAATAATAGTTGTTAAATTAGGAAATGCTTCAGATTTTATTTGACCCGGTGTCGTCTTATTCAGATCTGGAATGATTTGATTCAAAATGCCGTAGTAATTTCTGTTTTTGTATTTATCGCCTATAATCAAACCTTTAACGTTTGACTTCTTCAAACAGAGACTTATCTCCTTCATCTCATACATAGGGTTTAATAATATCTGTAAATAAAATTGATTTAATCAAGTTTACCATTTAAATAAGGCAACAGTGGATTTAAATCTTTATATGTATAGATAAGCCTTTTTTGTCACTTTTTTTTTTGGGGGACACGCTAAATATTGAAAGTTGTAAGTCCATATTTTTTATATTTGGATAATTTTGACCTATTAAAGAAAATCCAAAAGTTATTGCAAAGGTTAACAAATTTGTTTGTTTTTCAGTATTTTTAGTTTTTATGGCATTTTTGCGTTATATTTGAAATTTCCTTTGCGTGCCCTCGCATGCCTGCATACCATAGATGCAAACGCATGCCATAGATGCAAATATATATACAGAAACATACAGCCATCCTGATGTTAAGTAATCGCTGCAGCTCATGGACATCCATATGCAACATCAAATTGGACTGAAGGCGTATCTGGGCTCGTACCTAGATGCATTGTTATCCCTGAGTTAGTCGGTTGCGTCGTTTCTAAATGTAGCAGGCAACCGTACCTCTAACCGAAACACTAGCTATGTCACTCTGGATTACGAGGGCTGTGTTGGTAAATCCCCGGTCTAGTCCTGTCTTGTAACCCTTTTGGGTTACAAGACAGAAATAGGTATGACGTTTGTGTGACCCAAGTGAACATCCTATAAGGTAATTATAATTATAACTGAAATAAAATATATATATTTTTTAAATAACGCTAATATTTTTTTCATTTGCCAGATGATAGAACTATCATTCGGTCGGGGAGATACTATTGCCATACTCATGATCCTCTTTGAATTATATTTTTCCATCGAAAAGGTGCCAACTTATAAGCGGGCCGATCATCTCAGTGCTCAAGAGACGTAACACATCCACATACGAACTCAGACCATAAGTTCCGTATGAGGTTGAATACAGACATAACTTTAGTGCCACATGACATCTGATACCTTGCGAGTACGTTTGCTATTCTTTTACCATTAAATACTTACGGATGTAAGTCCAACCCTTGCTGCAGCCACCACTGCGATCAACCATCCTACACTGTTATGCATCCAGATACCGAGAGAATCGCCTTTCTTGAAACCATTGGCCCGTAAAGTACATCCTAAAGAGTCAGCCTGAAAAGATAAGATTTATGAGCAATTTACTATGAAACGAGGACTCATGTCAATCATTATAATTTAATTTGGGTAATTTCCATTTAATTGGCAATTAAAAATTGTTAATCGTGAGTGCTTGTTACATAGTAAAATGTACAAATTCTACGATGATCAATTTAAAATCATACTGTTATTTTTGTTTTTTATGTGAAGAGAGTAGAATACGGACATGCAAACCAACCTACGTTAAGTAGTCGCAGCCCATAGACATCCACGTACAACCACAAAGACGACCGAAATCCTGTCTGAGCTCGTACGTAGATGTGTTGCTACTCCTGAGGTCTAAGATGTTCGCCTCGCTTCGAAGTAGCCGAAAAGAATAATATAATTAATTGAGGTGTAATAATATTATTCTTACAATTAGATACTTGCAAGTAATCTTTAATTAATTAGATGTTAAACTTAAATTTTTTACTTACTTTACTTAACAACTCTTCATATGTGAGAGTCACATTTTCATAAATGGATTTGACTGCTATTCTTCCGGGGTATTTGTTGGTCGTGTCCTTTACAACAGCACCCAGTGTTGAATGGGTCAGAGGTTCACTTCCCAGGTGGTGCAAATAACCGTCTTGTGCTTTGTGCTGGATTGAGCGAGCTGATCTGCAAAATGAAGATTATAAATTTAATTGAAATAAAATTTAAATTGATCGACGTTCGATCGACACGGCCGGTGACAAGAGGACTCTTGAAACCCTGCCGCATGGGCATAGACTTCCCTTACTTAACTGACTTTCGCCGTCACTACGATCTATGCAACTGGTTTGAAATATCGGCAATTAAGAAGCCTTAAACCTAATTACCTATTACCTATCTAAACATTTATCTTGTTTTAAACTTGTAGGACGTAGACGAAGATATAAATAGAGAATTATATCTACGGCTTATATTTTTTATGTATTTTGTAACAGATTTACCAACTCAATGTCGCAAGCATCTTCGTATGATCAAGGACAAAAACACAGATTTATTCAAAGAAGCCAATTAACACTTTGATTGCGGCGCGGATATATATGATCGGGTCAGTATTGCGGGAGGCGGCCCTAAACTGGAGCTTGTTTGATTAGACTGAATATACGCCGACAAATTATTGAAATATTGTATTTTTTCGCATCTGCGAATCATGTACGAATACACAGATGTAATGTCCGCCCCAATCTTGTAGCGCCAACGTAAAAACAGCACTTTGTTCGCCCGTAATCCATATAAATTTGTACGTAGAACACAGGTGTATAGCTGCCGCAGGCGCGTCGCGCCCAGAATTACACAGCAGTGTTGTAGCCGCAGGGAGAGCGTTAAGATTCAAATATTTAATGATTACTTTTTATTAGTATTTAATATCATTTTTAGGTAAAATTAATTTGCAAAGTTATATTAATAAAACCTAATAAATAATAAACATTAATAAATATTTTAACGAATAAATCTTTATATGTATATAATGTGTATAAAATGTAATTACCGTGTGATTTATTGGTTAAATCAGCTTAATACTAGAGTGGTTTATGAAAGAGAATATAAAAATCAAGGGATCACCTGGAAAATGCGAAAAATAGAAATTGGTTCAATTGCATGGGGTAGCTACTTCGGATCACTTCCAATAGATGACGTTCGATGTTAAGAAGTCTAGTAACTACTAAACTCCACACATTACCTCTAACAGGACTGAAATCTGAAGCCATGCGTAGATGCGTTCCTATTCCTAAGAACATCTACATCTCTCTCTTCATCTCGCTTCTAAATATAATCGAAAACTTCTTCAAATGAAACATAAAAGGTGAATAAGAAGGGCAGGAGTAATACCTCCCAGGTCCAACTATGATTACGCTACCTGCTTATCAATTAGTTTTATTTCCATATATTAATATTAATACACGTTAACTTTTGTACTTAATTACTATTACTAAGAGACAAACACATAGTTAAATCATCCAGAAATATCAGTAATCAGTTTTAAAAAAATATTAAGGTTCATCTTATCATCTCGATATATTAACTTTTATTGTTCATAAAATTGTAGATAATTATATTCTCTGTTTAATCTTATTAAATAATAGCATCTGTATTTGAAAAGATAATCTGACATAAAATAATGTAACTACTTATGATATTATACTTTAGACATAATCTTTAAATATTATAAAAAAAAGTCCCCCGTCGCGTCTATCTGTTCATGATAAACTCAATTAGTCTTTTTTATGTGAGAAGAGTAGCAAACGAGTATGCCAACCAGCTGATGTTAAGTAGTCGCAGCCCATAGACATCCACGCACAACCACAAACACGACCAAAATCCTATCTGAGCTCAAACGTAGATACGTTGCTACTCCTAAGGACTAAGATTGCAAATTCTTGTAATCACAATCAATTTTGATGCTTCACATCTGCTGTGATTTGTAACAAGCACATTTTTAGTTCAAAACGTAATTCTAAAAAAAAAACTTAAGTTTATTTACGTTTTAAACGTCTTTAGATATGAAAAATAGTACATAGACTCTATTTTTATTGAAATTTCCGTTGGAAAGCAATAAATCATAATGTGAATATTTTATAGGTGTTTTAATATAAATAGCTTATTTGATTGAAGTCGATAGAGCCATGTGTGCCCAGCTGGCCAGTTTATCTTTAGCTGAAGTTAAATCTATATAATATTTTATATAGAAGTGTACGGACAACCGATGAAGCAGAAAGATCTTCGAATGGTGACCACGTCTAGACAAAAGGAGGCCAGGGCGTCCCCCAACCGTTGTTGGATCGCCGAATTGATAAGGATAGCGGATAACCGCTAGATGCAGAGGACACAGGATTGGTACGGCGACATCTACAAGAGGCCTATGTTCATCAATCGACGCATAGAGACCAAAGTACAGCCGAAACTGCTGTATGTAGAATATTTTGGAAATAAGTTTTTTAAATAGCGTCAATGACCATTAGGCAAAGAATTTTTAAATTACCAGCCTTAAGTGTAATAGCCTAAAATAGAACAAGAAAAGTTGTAAGTTGTACTCTTTTTATAAGTTTGCATCAATACGTAAGGAGTATGAGGAAAGGTGCATGATTAATTTTAATATGTTGTAATATGGCTGTGCAAGCAAAGTCGCAGGCACAAACTAGTCTGTAAAAAATTAATAACTGTTATTTTATGTGAGAACAGTGGGAGGTGGGAGAACTATAGTTCGACCGGGTAGGCACCACCACCGCCCTTTTAATCCACCGTAAAGTATTACTTTTTTCGGTTTGAGAGGTGCGGTTGCCGGCTACACTTTGAAGCGAGGCGACCATCTTAGTCCTCAGGAGTAGAAACGTATCTAGGTTCGAGCTCAGATAGGATTTCGGTCGTGTTTGTGGTTGGTCGTGGATGTCTATAGGCTGCGACTACTTAACATCAGGTGATTCGCAAGCTCGTTTCTCTTCTAACATAAAAAAACAGGTTCCTTTTAAGATAAACTATAAGCTTTTACGTATTTTTGTACTAAACCCTTATTAACGGAAAAGTTACATTTAGTCAAACATAATAACTATAAAACAAAACATCGTTGTTTAATTAACTAATACACGTAAATGATGGCCTCGTGTAAATTTCATAAATAAAATTTTATTGTCTAAATAGAGATATACTGCAAATAAACTGTCGTCTAGATATCATACATATGTTTATTTACGTACTTAAATTATTCCTGAGGGATGTTAAAAATGGTGCAAACAGAGCTCCTTTTGTGTGGAGAGGAGCAAGAGAGCATTAAGGCTCAATGTTAAGTACTCGCTACAGCCCATGGACTTCCACAAACGACCTCAAGCTGACTGAAGTTTACGATTTTAATCTAATATCATTGGAATTTGTACATTTTATTTCAAAACAGTTGTATGGCTCGTGGTCACGGCGAAACCCATATGGAATGCAGCGGAACGGCCAGATATGACTAGAAATATCGGTAATTAAAAACCGTTAATTATGAGTATCCGTTATATAATAAAATGGACTAAAGTTCTGTCTAACGTACGCAGATGCGTCGTTACTCCTGAGGATGAAGATGGTGGCTTTACGGGGGACTATGTGGACCGCGGTGGTCTATTTAGCCGTGACCACGAGCCATGCATCTGGTTAGAAATATTGGCAATTAAAAAATGTTAATCATGACTAACCGTTGTATGTGTAGTAAAATGTACTGAAGCTATCTGAGCTCGCACGTAGACGTGTTGCTACTCCGAAAGACCAAGATGACTTCGCTTTTAAGTGTAGCTGGCAATCACATCTCCATTCAAAACAAGAGCTGCTTTACGGTGGACTATGCAGCCGGACCAGCCATCCAACCGGTTAGAAATATCGACTATTAAAAATCGATGACATTGATTATTCGTTACAAAGTAAATTGTAAAAACTATGGTATACTTTATCTACATCTTATCTTTGTCTACATCTATACATATAATAAAACTGTATCTGATCGTTGTCTGTACACTACAAATATATTTAATAATCCATAATGGGGTGCCTCTATATAGAATAGAATAGAATAGAATAGAATATACTTTATTGCATACCATAAAATAGAAGACAAAGATTTACATATTTCA
>DWON01010715.1:0-10610 GCA_018251015.1 Phocides pigmalion okeechobee
CATCCGCGTCCATCCTTAAATAGAACTTCTGTTCTATTTGAGATTGGACGTGGTTGTCTATGGGCTGCAGTGACCACATAACATCAGGTGGCCTGCATGCCTGTTTCTTACTCTTTCGCAATAAAACAAAAAAAAATCTGCAACTTTCGTTATGTACAAATTCATGATGTCATTACTCCATGAGAAGTTCAAAATGATATATGTTTTTAAGTAAACATATTTATAGCAAAACAGACGAATGATTAAGGTGGACTTAGCAAACTATGATGATCTATAATCTATGTACATACTTATGTTCCGAGAGTAGATTGGGAGTCTAGTACTCACGCTATGATCCTATTGTTTAACATTTAACATGGCAAAATGTAACTTATTAATCACTTGTTTGGTTAAACGGTCAAAATAAAACTACTTTTGAAATAGATTTACGCTTTATATATGATCAATACACCAATTATTGCCTTACAGGAGTGGCATTTCTCGTTATGACTTCTCAGGGCCACTATTTGTATGATTCATTTATTTTATTGATAATTTACCAAAATTTAAAACAAAGGTATCTTATGTAGGTATCTCTTATTTATCCTTAAGTTAAACTTAATAATAAAATAAAGATGAAAGTAAAATAAAACTGTTCTTTCCAATAAAAGTAATTTGAAGCTCTGTATAAACAATAAAATATTGATATTGTATCATGAATTTAATCATATTATAGATTAAATTCTTGCACCAATCGCATGTTACTATTAATGATTAATTAGTACCTATTTATTCTTTTGAATTACTAGTTAGAAATGAAAAGAAAAATGCATAGATTGTGGAAAATGAAAAAATATATTTTTCACCAACGTATGTACGTACGGTATGTACAGTTTTAACAGCATTTTATAGATTTTTAGTTGTTGAAAATCATAATACCCTTTTTGATCCCTCTTTGTACACACTATACAGCATATTTATGTAGTGCAATACACACATATCTTAAATGCAATGGTCGGTGAAATGATTTTTCGAATTGATTTGTTAAATTATAATGTTTTTATTTCGACAAAATAGATTAGAAAACAGACATGCGTGAAACGTAGAGTATTGCGTAAAAAAGTTTTATGACAGTTTTGTCAAAGCTGTCAATGAAATGTGTCACTTTGTCCTGTCACACAGTGCAGTGAATAGTTCATGATATTTTAGTTTTTTATTTGTGTGTTTCTTCAATTGTAGTGTTTAGAACAGTTTTGGTGTGTAGATTTTTAGTTGTACAATTTAGTGGTCAACCGTTTCTAATGTGGACTAAGTGTAATTTCGGAAACGTAGTGGAATTTCGCATAGCTAACGTGTCAATATAAGTTATTCTGACCGATGGACCAAAAAAAGAATCATCAATTGTTTGTTATTGCGTTTAAATATTAGTGTGATTTCACATGGGTGATGGCTTGGCAGTCGGATTCACGTGTGAGTTGACTTTGGTATCAAGTTTTAAAAAAATAGTAAAAAAATAAACAGCACTGCCCGTATAACGTAAACATGTCCTTGTGATTGGTTTAACATTTAAATAATCTGTGTTTGAATAGGCATCGATATGAATAAATTTCGCATTTCCGTATTAACAACAGATAATATATATCATAATATGCAAATGTGTTAGAAAAACGTCCGGTATGTAACAAATATTTTCGTACTTATATTTAACAAATTCTATCAATACAGGTTTATCTATGCAAAGCCTTTGCATCAGTGTTCGCAGTATATAGAAAACTCTATATCTTTATAGTTCAGACATCCACAAATAAATAGTGTTTTTTTCAATGTGTTTCCTTTGTTAGCATATTATTTTGGGAAACTCCTAAATCTTATATAGCTTCCTCTCAAATTAGGATGGGTCTAGTCTATTCTCTACCAACCTGGTTAATAACAGATAATTGATGTAGGGTATCTCACAAATTTGGTTAGATCTACTCTATTGTCACCAAGATGGTTAATAGCAGATTGATAGACCTCACACTGGTGACATTTCTATAGAAAAGTCTGAGGCGAAGACAAGTGAAGACATGTTTTCCTTATTCTTTAGAACGAGAACTATTGTGTCATTTATATCCATGAATTAGAAAATCTTATATGCCTTTGATTTAACAATCCATGGTTAACTTAGAAAATCTAATATGCATCTTATATATTTTTTATGTGAGAAGAGTAGCAAATGAGCATGCAAACCACCTGATGTTAAGTAGTCGCAGCCCAGACATCCACATACAGCCACAAACACGGCTCCTATCTGAGCTGGAAGGTTATACATTGCTACTCCGGAGGACTAAGATGGTAGCCTTGCTTCAACGTGTAGCCAAAGTGTAGGAAGTATAGCAGGTGCATCCAATTGGATGCTGTCTGTCATATACACTTGTACACTTGTGTATTACACAGGCAGTCATTCAATTCGATGCGATTCGATTCAATTGTAAATTTTATAGTTTACATCATTTTAAAACATGTATATCAGAAGTAATGATCCAGCTTAATACAAGTTATTAATATGTTCCCATTGAAATGCTAATGTAGTGGGAGTGGTATTTATGTCTGACACAGTTGCTATTAGCAAATAGTAATGAGCCCTAAGACTGTTATACAATACTAAGTGATTAATGTTTAATGTTCTTAGACTCTCATTGACAAATGTCTTTCAATTTTAAAATAGTCCAGTGTCAATGCAAATAGTGCATATTACTTTTACATCCATTGAAAATCAAAATATTTTTATTCAAATTAGATTATTTACATAAATCTTTTTGAATGTTAATAAAGTATCACAGACTAGTATGGTGTAACATGTTGGAGAAGGGGCAGATAAAGGACTCCATTACACACATCTTTTCCATCTTGGAAAATTTCATTTACAAATAAAAACCAACTTAAATTATTGTAGAATAGCAATTCTGTGCTATTTGAATTTGGATGTGGATGTCCATGGAGTGCAACAATCACTTTAAATCAGTTGGTCTGCATGCTTGTTTGCTAATTCTCATGTAAAAAATATGTCAAATTCAAATTCTTTATTTTATTGTACTGTATTTACATACACTTAATGAATGTTGTGTGATTGACTTTTGATAAGAGTCATGTTTTATTTGGACTTAGATATAGATGTTCATTGGTGGCAGGGATTGCTTAACATCAGTTACTAGCTTGTTCTCTAATTGGATTGTATAAAAACAAAAATGAAGAATGATGCAAACCAAATTAATAAAGTCAAAGTTAAAGTCATACGGTGTTTAGTCAAAGTTGATTCTTATAGATGTCCTTCTGAATGTCAAAAATGTTCTTTCGAATGTTCTTTCGAAAATGCCTTGCTAAGGAGAAGAAGCAGTGAAAGAAACCTCATAGGCATTTTTAGGTACCTTAAAAATAAACACGAATTATGCATTACAATTTAAAACTAATTATCTTACTATGAAGCTAGAGTTACGTCGCGCCAATAATTCTTATCATTTAAATAATTATTTACTTTGTAATAGGCTTTCTTAAAGACATTTAGTTTATTAATGGAATAACAGATGTTACAATATATTTACAATATATAGGTGCCAATATAGATATATTACCCTAATACTCAAGATTAAATAAGAGAAATAATAAGTAGGCACACATGAGTCTGCTTAACTCTGAACTTACAAATATTAAACAATAAAAACAAATATATTCTACAATCATAGCTCTACAGTAGGGTTACCTCCATGGGACAAATCCATTGGATAGACACACACGAAAACACAAACACCTCCATGGGGTAGACACACACAAAAACACAAACACCTCCATGGGGTAGACACACACAAAATACAAACACATAGACCTAGAATAGAATTATTAAGTCATTCTAATTTGCCTGGCTGGAAATTGAACCCAGAACTTTCTGCATGTCAACCTACAATGTATTGCTGTGCCATGTGGGTCATCATATTCGCATCCGTTTAATGAAATGGCTCTCATTTATAGATCAATTGCCAACTAAAGCAGGTCATGGCTCATAAATCAGTATCAAATCTGTATTTTCATATTTGTAGTACTCATAGTAACTGTTTTGAAGACTTCAATGAGTTTCTCTATTAATAGGCTTTAATCTTTGTATATTGAGTTGATCTGTAAGCCAGATTGATTATGTGAACTGTGGGAGGAGCTGCTTGTCAATAAATACCAACATTTGATGAGAGGTCAATTTATGATGGCACAAAAAATAAAATATTTCTGGACTATGGCCTACTCTAGAGAATCTAGATATATAAGTACACATAATATATACATTTTAAATTTTTAATTAGTTATACACAATTTTGTGAAGTTAACTTAACTGGATCAAATTTTGTTAATCAAAATGACTTGATTACCATGATTTGTAATATTTTGCTTTGTATTGATAAGTGATAGTAATGATATCTTTTGTTCATACAAACATTAAAATATATTTCATTACAATGATAATCTAGGCTCGATTACCATGTCTGTGTGCCCCTCGTTAACAGAGGCTTACTTCTCTCTCTTCTTCTTTCCCTCTGGTTTCTTCTCTATTACTGGCTGTTTTGATCTATCTGTGCCATTTACCCTGTCTATGTTTCCGTTGTTTGCAAAGTTCTATGTTATCTTGTTTCTACCTGTCTTCTGTCTTCTGTATTACTGGCTCTTTTGTAACATATACCGCTTTTGAATACTGCCGTACTGTATTTTTTTTATCTGACAAGAGTAGCAAACGAGCATGCAAACTAGCTGATGTTAAGTAGTCGCAGCGCATCGACACCCACATCCAATCACAAATATGTATGACCAAAATCCTATCTGAGCTCGAACATAGATGCATTACTACTCCTGAGGACTAAGATGGTTGCCTCGAGAAGTGCCATTGCCGTCTATGCCTCAAAGTATAGATGGCAATGGCACTTCTCCAATCGAAACACAAGTAATGTTTTACGGCGGATTATTAGGGCGGTGGTGGTACCTCCCCGGTCGAGCTCTAGTTCTTCTACCTAAATTCCTGCCTGTATTATTAGTGCAATGACTCATACACTCTCTGTCTTTTGTCAATTAGTATTTGACGGTTAAATTATTACTAGTCATGCCAAATATCCTTGTATTCTTAAATATATGTACATCGTATTCTTTTTTAAATATTCATAAGGTATTGTTATTATAATTCTTTGGACATCATCTTAAATGTAGCAAGTGAGGCAAACTAGCTCAAGCCCATGGCATTCCTTGCAAAGAAGTAAAAATTGCATTGCAAATTAACTTATTATATAAGTCTATTTTTACCCTATATCTTGTTTTACCCTCTGTAATGCAAACTTTCAACCCTTATTCCTCGTTCAAAATCCCGCTATATAAAGAACACATTTTAAATGGTGGGAGAACCATAGTTCGGCCGGGGAGGTACCACCGCCGCCCTCATAATCCGCCGTAAAACTTTAATTGTGTTTCGGTTGGAGAGGTGCGGCTGCCGGCTACACTTTCAAGCGAGGCGACCATCTTAGTCCTCAGGAGTAGCGACGCATCTATGTTCGAGTTAGACAGGATTTCAGTCGTGTTTGTGGTTGTACTACGGGCTGCGACTACTTAAGATCAGGTTTGCATGCTCGTTTGCTACACTTTTCTAATAAAAAAAAACCAAAAACATGTAAAATTTCAGCATTATAGGTTTATTGGTTACGGTTGTGCTTTGATCTTTGTCAGTCGGTCACCTCCTCTTTTATATATAGACAAATAACTCATTCTATACCTAGGAATACAAGCCCAACACGAGGATTGCCTGTTGTGGTTTTCATAGACATACAGTGACAAGTTCAAAAATACTCAAGCCCGGAACAAATATACACAAAATATTTTAGCGTTATTTTAATCATAATTATATCAATTGCATAGCAAATCATCAATCAATGAATCATAGTCCTAAAAATAAATTTATTGCAACATATTTTTTTTTATATCAATTATGTTAGATTTGTTTTAAATTTTCCTGTTAAAATTATTGGCGAACTAAATCAATAGCATAATAATTTTATGTTATATTAAAGAATGTAAAAAGCGGTATTATCTGTGCGTTGTTCTTTTGGTCTGTCAGTTATCTGGCTATTTGTATGAAGAGATTTAGTCATTTGTTCTTAAATTATTGAGCAGACAATGTTAAAACGTAACTGTTATTGTAAATTATAGTTTGAGTTGGTGGTAAGACCTTAAAACACCTTTGCAAAGTGGTAAAACTACAGTTCTACTGAGGAGGTCACCATCGCTGCGTTTAGGGTGGTTGCATAGTCACGCTTACTGTCAGTGCGAGCAATATACGCGCGGGTTACGGGTTTATAGATCCCTTGTATTGTTTTATAGTGAAAAAGACCCGCGCCGTCGATTTGTGCCGATTTCGCTCGCGACCGAGGGATGACTGTTGTTAGCGCACGTTACACAGTCTTCAGAGTGGACACTCGTTTGTGTACTATCGTTGCCAAAATGAATACGAACATATCGAAATCGGGCGATTGATTAATGAATTACACTGGTCACTGGTTTATTGCATCCCGCTTTGGATCCGCTGCACAACAAGGATACAAAGAATAAAGTTAGATAATAAATTGATAAAGAAAGTTCATTTTCCTGTACATTGGAATAGTTTTCTAACAAAATATGACAGAAATAACAAATAATGGCATAGAAGGTGCATTTCTCAGCAATCTCGTAGCATAATAAGGATACTTATGCACGTCGTTTTCGTTGCTTGTTTTCCTTAACACTCCTTGCGGCTACAAGACTGCTGTGTAATTCAGGGCGCGACGCGCTTGTGTCTCATACACACTTGTGTTGTACCGACACATTTGTATGGATTACGGGCGTACAAAAGTCGGCATTACAACATTACGTCTGTGTATTCGTAGATGATACGCAGATGCTAAAAATACAATATTTCAGTAATTTGAAAATACGCTGAGTATTTTCAGTTTAATCAAATAAGCTCCACTCCGCTGCCCGCAAAACTGACCCGATCGTCATATATCCGCGCCGCAGTTAAAGTGTTAAATGATTCATATCGGGAGAACTTTCATCGCGTCTGTCCGAAGCGGCAAACTGCAGGATACTAAACACATTGCACAATATTGCGCGCTTGTGACCCACGCTTATAGCCCGCGCTGGTGGTAAGCATGAATGTGCAACCGCCCTTAGATCCGCCTTGGTACAGCTTTGATTGATATTTAGAAGAGATGGACATTTTTATTCCTCGGGAGTAGTAACACATTTATATATGGCTTGAGCTGCAGTTGCCACTTAACGTTTTTTTTTCATGTAATTAAACGGACATAAATATGACCTCTCGATATCCATTAAACATATACATATTTTAATGAAATGACTAATCTGTTATCCTTATGAAACAATTATGGTTCTACCTTTACAGGATAATCTTTTAATTGCTAGAGGGCCACGATCAAAGGTGGACTTAAAAAATGTTGCAGTCAGTAAGATAATCGTGATTTATGTTGAATTTTCAGACTGATGAGAACAGCTTCCTGCTACGTTTGAAGATAGTGGGAGCCTACTCATTAGCTAAGAAGGACATCTTTGGTGCAAGGTGTGTTATCTTTTTATTCGTAAGAAATCAACCCTCTGAAGAGGTATTACTTCTCTGTTCATTTAACATTCTACATTGTTTCAAGTTGATTGTTACTAAACATGTTCCATGTACATTCTTACTAAGCACTACACTGGGTTTCAAGTAGATTCTCACTGAAATACTGTAGTCTGCGATTCAATGGGATTCGCACTGAACACTCTAGATTGCGTTTCACGTAGATTTTTACTGCATACTAAAGTATTAAGTAGTATCAACTTGCAACGCAGTGTAAACATTGCGTTTCAAGTAGATTCTTACTGATCACTACATTCGGTTTGAAGTAGATTTTTCGCCTAATGAAAAGGCAGACGGGCTACCTGATGGAAAGCAATCATCATTTCCTATGGACAACAAAGCCAGCATCGCCGTCTTTGATGAAGTTCGCGTTCTTTTATGAAGACAGCAAAAAACGTTAAAACTATTCTATTTTTATCAGTCTCGCAAACAATTTTTGCAAATATGTGCGATGTAAAGACAAACAAATTTTCTTTCCTATTATCATGAATATATTAAAATCCACGTAACAATATTTTAATGATACTTACCATATGTATTATTCATATATTTCTCGAAAGTTAAAAATTGGAGCCGGATTACTTTAATTAACTATGGAATGTTTTTGAAGGTATTTTGATATTTTCCAGCGATCCCTATGTGCGGGTTGAGCTTCAAAAAGTCGACGGAGACGTCACTGTTGAGACGTTTCTTACGAAAACCAAGAAAAAGGTGCGTATTATTTAATACTTATTTAGATCTGAAATTGTTGTTCTTAAGGAAATAATCAAAATCTATATATTTTTTACTTAAAGTACAGTCTTTACAGAACTCTTTATGAACGTCAAAAAACTACCGCCAACTCGTAAGGTGTATCGTTTTGGTAAAGACGTGGCGAAAGAAACTTCAGTAGAAATATAGTTGGACGAACACAAGTGCCGTGTTTACGTAGACGCTACGAAGCTGCGGACGAACACAGCTGTGTACTCGTAGCGCGACAAGGATGATGCCAAACAAAGCAGGCGTATGAATCGTCGTTTCTTCCGTCTAGAGAAAACATCTCCAGTATTTTGATGCCGTTCGCAATGCTGACTACAATAATTATATTATGCAATATAACGGGTACTCACGATTAACGATTTTTTGATTTTTAATTGCCGATATTTCGAACTAGTTGCATGGCTCGTGGTCACGGCGATACTGCGGTGGCGGGGGGTAAACAGTTTACCCCCCGATAATATCATATAATAATATCATAGATAATATGGATTCCGCAATAATATCAGTTTAAAATCGTATATTACAATAATTATGAATGCTGTATTCAGAGTTACATTGTCAATCCTATATGAGATTGTATGTGGATGTCCATGGGTGCAGCGAATACTTAACATCAGTTGGCCTGCTCGTTCTGCTCTCGATGTTAATAATCTGGTATAACCTCGAGGTCAGTCCCTTGAGATGGATGCATCAAAGCTACAAAGGAATACGTTTACTTCGTGAAGTGTGGCAGTGGTGCCTTGTTTAATATACTTTACGTATTAACACTTTGGTTGAGGCGTTTATATGTTAGATCGAATCAGCGTTGTGGGAGGCGGCCTTACTTGGATCTAATTTCTCTAGATTGAACATGCGCTGACAATTCATTGAAATATTGTAATTTTTAGCAACTGTGTATTGTTTACGAATACACAGACGTAATGTCCGCTCCCAGTCTTGTAGTGCTGTCGTATTTACAGCACTTTTATTCGCCCGTAATCCATACAGATTTGTCCGTACAACACAGGTGTGTATGAGTCGAAAGCGAGTTGCGACGCTCATTACACAGTAGTTGTACTCTGCAGGGAAAGTGTTAATACACTTACTTAGCTACACGACTAACATAAAGTCGTAAAGAATTTATAAGGTCGTGAGTAGGCGGTGGAAGTTGTCGTTGCACGCACATTTAACATTAGGCGTGTTAACGCCGCGTTTTGTTAACGAATAACACTTTCGCGGATAGGCTTATCGTTTCTTTTGAAGGGTGATAAAATAATATAATTTTAATATAACACATAAATAAAAAAATGTAAATTCAAATCCATATTCAAATATTTTATTTTATCAAATGTCAAGGGTACAGTACAGTGGCTCTGAGCGCCCTGTTGACTAAGTTTGACCGGGAGAAAAATGCCGGCGGAAACAAACTCTTGGCACTCTTTTTGTTTTGTATATACTATACTAATACACTATATACTAGCCGCTAGATTTGGTTTATGTAGGCTTAATGTTTCATGTGCGTCAGAATGGCCGGTGGAACGGTCTTATTTAGCTGTCAAATAGTGTCGAAACGTTGCTTTCAAGTTGCTTCCCATTGTTTCCTAAGACGAGAGAGTTGCTTCCTTCATATTTTGGAATAAAAACAACATTTTACGTTCACCGGCCATTCTGACATCAGGATGGCCGGTGAACATAGCGTAGCGTAATAACTATGCAGAATAGTTGAATTTTTCAAATAACAAAGATTGCTTCTCAGTTGCTTCTTACCTTATTCTTAAACGTATACTATAAAATATAACACGCAGAGATTCACAGACTAACAGACAAAGATTAAAAAATTGTAACAACTTTTGTTTTGTCTAGACGTAGGGTAGGTAGATTATCACTAGCACCTGTCAACGGTTTCCTCCGCTACCTAAGTTAGTGACCACGCGCCATGCAACTGATTCGAAATATTGACAATTAAAAATCGTTAATAGTGAGTACCTGCTATGTATTGGTTTGAAATAGTTTGTTAAAATAATGACGCTTTGCTTCTCCTGAGGACTGAGATGGTCGCCTCGTTTGTAAGTGTAGCCTCATTGCACCACTGAAAACAAAACAGGAACTGCTTTATGGCGGACTATGAGAGCGGCGGTGGGACTTTCCCGGTCGAACTATAATTCATTTTTATTATAAAACAATAATATTTATTTAATATAATTATCCATTTTTTTTAAAC